>CAJQUN010000050.1:1714271-1922946 GCA_907163345.1 Haberlea rhodopensis | reverse complement strand
GGCACATTGTCCTCCATCCTGAGGACAATCCCTCACAATTGTCTTGTCCTACCACTTCCAAAAAAAAAACTGGGACCATCTGTATGTGACACTCTCTCCTATAATGTGGCCCTCCAAATTCTACATCTCAATCCCATACCAACTACTTCATTGCGACTGTCTTTTCGTGAATCGATCACTTACCTCTCCGATTATCAAATCTCCTACCACTGAACCTTGAGGATGATGCACCTCCTCGTGATGGTATGAATTGTTTCCTATAGTCCTCATTCTGTTCCGATGTAGTGTGTTGGAACTTGTCCTACATCGTTATAGGCATCAATGCTATCTCAACCATCTTTGCCTTGGTCAATACTTCCTCAAACGAAAAGTCGGGTATTAGAAATAACCCTATCAAATAACCCAAGTCGTAATCCCTTTACAAACTGTCTAATCTTGGCGTTGGTGGTTGAGAGGGATCGGGGTGGGTAGTGTTTAGAAAGGGGGGGGGTTGAATAAACACTAGATTCAATTTCGATTTTCTTTTCTTGTTAACTGTAAACTGTTAAGTATTACAGTTGCTTCTCAATATCAGCAAAAGTCAGCAGACACTTATGATAGTGCGGAAGACGTCTACTGAACTTGTGAGGAATTAAACTGAGGTAAAAGTATGAATAAATAACACAAGAGTTGTTTCTGGAAGTTCGAAGCACAACGTTATACGTCTCCCCTTCTTCCTTTGCAGGAAGGATTCACTAGAAGACTTGGTTTACACTTTACAGTATACAACATTCTTAGGCACTAATACACTTGGCCTAAACTCCTAGCAATCACAATCTTCTTAACTTTGATTACAAGGGATTCTTCTATAACACTTTTACAGAATAAACTTTCTAGCTTTGAGAGTTTTTTGAGCAGCAGACTTTAATTGAAAATAATCTATCAGACAGATTCAGTTTCGTGTTTGTGCTCTTTGCTGAACGTTTGGAATATCAGTACTATGATTTTCTTGTTGCTTTGAAGTATATTCTTTAGACTTCTGCTGGTTTTCTGTGTTCAACTGGTCGTCCATCCTCTTATGACCAGTTGATGTCTTTGTTCAGTGGGACTATCTAGTTGATAGTTGTTCAGTAGTTTGTCTTGTCCAGTTGATGCCATCCAGTTGGTATCTATCCAGTTGGTGGCTATCCAGTTGATGTCTATCCAGTTGGTAGCCATCCAGTTGATGTCTTGTCCAGTTGGTGGCTATCCAGTTGATGTCTTGTCCAGTTGGTGGCTATCCAGTTGATGTCTATCCAGTTGGTAGCCATCCAGTTTATGTCTTGTCCAGTTGGTAGCCATCCAGTTTATGTCTTCACCCGTAGGAGTGTTTATCCAGTTGGTCTTTGTTACTCGGTAGGACTTCATCCAGTTGGTTTGTTACCCGGTAGGACTTCATCCAGTTGGTCTTTGTTACCCGGTAGGACTTCATCCAGTTGGTCTTTGATATCCGGTTTGTAATCACCAAAACTTAGAAATCGTTTTCCCAACAATTTCCCCTTTTTTGGTGATGACAAAACTAAGTAATAATCGATTTCCTACTAGAGTAAATAAGATGAGAATCCTGAAAATACTTGAAGACATGATGGAAAAGAAATTTTCATTAAATATAAGCAGATTACAAGTTGTAATCAAACTGGACAATTGAGAGAGATTCATCTTTATTTAAGATGAATTCTAATAACTTGAATAGAATCTAAGACGAATCTAGTTTACATAATATAGCTGATACATGACAATCTTTAAACAAGCTTGTAGACCCGAGAGCTTCGATCTATGTGAGAGAGCTCGATCCACCTAGTGTCAGAGAGGAAGAGCTCGATCCACCTTGTTTCAGAGAGGACCTAATTAGAATACTCTATCTCTGCCGGTCTACCTTGTTTCAGAGAGAAGGTCGGGAAGAGTCATATGTATATACATCAGGCAGCTTCCATGGTTTATGGATTCACCTAATGAGAATATTCTATCTCTGTCTTCCCCCTTTTTGTCATCAGCAACCCAGACACCCCTGTGAGCAGTTCCTGACTGATGATGAGCATCAGAACAGGATTCAAACGCTGAAGCTTAATGGAGCTGGGTTAGATAAGTAATCAACCCATGAGGGGTTGATTTAGATAAGTAATAACCCATGAATCGGAGAAGTTTTTAACAGAAAACCAAGGAATTTTGAAAGTGTTGAAGTTAATCATGATGAGTGAATGTGTGTTTGTGAACAAACAAGAGTCGCTATTTATAGAAATGAAAAGGTTGCAATTAATGTGCATGTATTTAAGTTGATCAGTAAATACAAAAAAAAAGTCAACAAAAACAGAAATAGATAAGAGTAATTAAAGGAGGAGTCAGAAAACGATACTATTTTCGCCCGAACCAATGTTTGGAATAGTCACGTTTTTCGGCAGGCGGTTGGCGCGGACTCCTAGATCTGGGTTGAGCAGTTGGTCTGGACTGAGTGAGTGCTCCAGTGGCAGGGGATGAACGAGCAGTTGAACTGGAAGCCCGCTGTGTTGAGGGAGCAGTTCGACTGGGTTCAGGTAGTCTGCGAATTATTTGAGGAGGTGCAGGCAGGCTGTTGCATATATCTTGAATCTGAGAAGCAATGCTGCCTGCATGGTGCCAACTGATCGGTTAAGACTTTCTTGGCTTCTTCGATCTTTTCTCCAAGAGCCAGGGATGTGGCAGCATGAAGAGATTCAGTATTTTGATTTATCTGAAGCCGAGCCTGGCCAATTCGAGAAAGAAGTTTCCGCCATTGTGTTTTCACCAAAGTTTGAAGTCTGGTGACAGTAGTCGTTAAACTACTTAAGTCACTGTAGACTTGCCTGGAATTGAAGTCCGTGTGCTGCTGATGGTTTCCTAGTATGGAGAGTTGCGGTCCGCTCTTCCTGCTAAGTTTATGAACATCGCTGGCTAGTGCTGATATTGCAGTGAGGAGATTACTAGCTGTGCAGCATGTTTGGTGGCTCGTCCAGAGGGTTTGTGAAGACAAAAAAATCCTCAGAAAGCTCTTGAATCATGGACGGATCTACAGCAATCATTGGAGTACCAGTAGTAGGGACAAGAGCACTTGGTTGAGCATCTTCAACTGCATTGGGGTGCAAACTAGTAGTTTCAACATTTGGGGCAGCTGTAGAGTCTGAGATAGTTACAGCCAAATTGACAGTTTCTTCATTTTGGGGGACAGCCAAAGCAGTAGTGGCTTGATCAACCGCAGCAGCAGACGACTGGGTGTGATCATTGGAGTGTGACACTCACTAGGTTCATGATTGGCAGAGGATATAGTAACCTGCTGAACCACTGTTTGAATGGCTGCATCCACATTGGTGTGATCAATAACCATTGGTTGGGGCTGTTGATCATTATGAGAGCTGGGAGTAGAGGAGACGCTGGGGAGCAGTTGGAGAGGAGAGTTCTTTAACCGAGGAGGCTGCCTCCAATGCAGTTGGTGTGCCTCCGCTCCAGTGGGAGTAGTCTCCAGAGCAGTAGAAGTGAGCTCCACAGAAGAGGGGACAATCTCCAAATTTGCAATATACCGTTTGTAGATCCGGCTGATCAGGGCTTGGCAACAGTTTCAGCAGTGGAGCATGAGTGAATCCCAGTGGATATGCGAATATCATGAAGAGCAAGCTCAGCCATTTCCAGCTTGGGGCCAAGAGCATTTAGAACGGCTTCTATCATGATTCGCTGTGCCTGAATCACCATTGAAATGTTGAAGGCGGGGTTTCCACAAGGGCTTGAAGTTCGCCCACATAGTTCATCAGGCGAAAAACATCCCGCAGCTTCAAGCTTGTTTCAGGGTCTGAGATTTGAAGGTATGCCAGGATTTTGTTCTCATCTTCCCTAGCCTGATCCAGAATAGGATCAAAATCATCAAATCGAACCTTTATTCGGCCTTTACCCATCGATCAAAAATCTCCAGCTATGGTTGCAAATTGGCTTCAACTGTATCCATGACCATCTGGATCTCGAAAGCAACAAGAGTGGACACTGGAGCCGTAAGAGTTTTTCCTTTGCCAGCAGGGGTGGTCTTTGGATGACAGTATGGACACAAGAACTTGGGTGTCCTAAAGCTGATAGTGCCTGGTGCTTGCTGAGAGCTCACCAGTGCTGACGGAGTGTCAATTGGAACCATTGATGGAGCAGGCACCATGGCTAATGAAGCAGTTGGTTCCTCAGTGGAAGGAATGTCAGGGCTGGGTTCGCTACCAGGAATAACGTTTGCAGGCCCGGCGGAGGAGATGGTATCAGAAGCGGCAATGACCTGCTGTCGGATAGCTGAAGGAGCAGCTTTTCTTGTTCTGGGCTTCTTAGGAGGGGGAGGAGGAGGAGAAGACTCAGCGGATTCCGAGACAGTTTGTTCAGAGTCACTAATTACTTGAGTCAAACGGCGCTTTGTCACCCCACCTTCTCTGCCACTTCGTTGTCGATGAAGCTGAAGATACTTGGCAGTGATAAGCCTCCCTGGATGAAGGTTGGAGAGAGCCCCTGTTTTAAGGTGTTTGCTGTCAAACAGGCTGCTGAGTGGGAGAGCAAAGCCTGATTGACCCTTGCCAGAGACCACTAGACTAGTCAGAGTTTAAAATAACACCGCTGACCAGTTTATCTCCAATCCTTTGCATATTGCACTCATAAGTCAAACTTTTCAGGGGTGATCATATCAAATGATCCAGCTTTACATAGAAGCCCCTTGGAGATGATGTCTGCCAGTTGTCGATAATGGCTCTTCATTAATACTTTCCTGAAAGGAGGACGTTGAAGGCGATGAGCAGAGTCCGAAACTGTGAGACTCATCTCTTCTCTTAGTTCCGCTGGAACAGTGGAAAAATCAGTGAGTCCGGTGGAGGGAAGGCTCAGGTGTGTGGCAAATTCAGATTGGGTGATGGTAACCGACTGTCCAGATACGGATGCCACCACGGTGTCATCCACAATCTTGGCCGTAGCAAAGAACTCGTGTAGCTCGTCCTTGTAAAATGAGGGAGGCTGGCTCAGGATTACCAGGAGTCCGGAGGTGTCCAGCCTTTGTATCAACTCCTTTGTCTCCTCATCAGATGATGAGTATATAGAATGAAAATCGATGTGAACAGCATTGGTGATGAAGCTTGGCTGTACATTCTTTGACATTTGGATGAAAAACAGCAGCAGTCTTGCTAGAGGAAAATTTTCTGAAAGAAGAAAAATACTTGCAGTGAATTGTTGGAGAAGATGAAGAGTAGAGAAAATAATGGCGGTGAAAAGTGGAAGTATATGTAACGTCGTACTGTAAATGAGCGTACACATTGGTACGTGGCGATCATCTAACGATTTAAAAAGATTTAACAAATAAATAGAAGGACAGGATTTAGGCGGGAGTGAAATAATTTATTTTACACAAAAGTAATTTTGAATTCCGACGTTCATTAGGTTAATAAGTATCGAGGGTTATTTTTGTCAAAGCATATTTGGTAACATCAGCTGGTATGTAGGGTTCGACTGGTAGGAAAGCATCAACTGGATGTAGAGTCCTACTGGTACGGATACACCTACTGCAGCTGACCATTGTATTACCAGCTGAGTTTAAATAACCATGATAGGACTATAACTGAAATTCCCCCTAAATTTATGCAAATAAACTAACTAATTCCCCCTGAAATCATTACCCAAACGAAATAATCAAGAAGTAATTTCAATTAAACCAAGAATATTTCGAAAGTAAGAAAACTTAGCGTCCGGTAGGGGTTTTATGAAAATGTCTGCTGCTTGTTGTTCGGTAGAGATATACTCCTGTCAAATTTCTTTCTTCATAACATGATCTCTGATAGAATGATGACGGATGTCAATATGTTTAGTACGAGTATGAAGAACTGGATTGTATGTTATAGCAATGGCAGACGTATTATCACAAAAAATGGGAGCCTCTGTGGACTCAATTCCATAGTCTCTGAGTTGTTGCTGAATCCAGAGCAGTTGAGCACAGCAGCTTCCAGCAGCAAGGTACTCTGCCTCTGCAGTGGAAGTTGCTATGGATGTCTGTTTCTTGCATCCCATGATATCAATCGATCACCAAGGAATTGACAATACCCACTGGTGCTTTTCCTGTCAATTTTGCATCCAGCATAGTCAGCATCTGAGTATCCAATAAGATTAAAAGTTGAGTCTCTGGGATACCATAGACCAACATTCTCAGTGCCTTTCAAATATTTGAGGATCCTTTTGACAGCAGTGAAGTGCGACTGCTTGGGATTTGCTTGAAATCGGGCGCACATACACACAGCAAACATAATATCTGGTCGACTGGCTGTCAAATATAGTAAAGATCCAATAATGCCTCGATACATTGTAACTTCGACTGGTATTCCTGAATTATCCAAGTCGAGTTTGGCAGATGAGCTCATTGGTGTAGTAGCAGCTGAGCTGGTATTCATTCCATATTTCTTTAGCAGCTCTTTAGTGTATTTAGACTGATTTATCAGGATTCCTTCACTAGACTGCTTGACTTGCAATCCTAAGAAAAATGATAGTTCTCCCATCATGCTCATCTCAAATTGGTCAAGCATAATTTTAGAGAATCTTTCGCACAATTTTGAGTTAGTACTTCCGAAGATAATATCATCAACATAAATTTGAACTACAAGAGTATGATCTCCCTTTGTGAATTTAAAAAGGGTCTTGTCCACCGTGCCAATAATAAAATTGTGCTCTGTCAAATATTTTGATAAGGTTTCATACCAGGCACGGGGAGCTTGCTTTAGACCATACAAAGCTTTATTGAGACGAAAACATGAGATGGCTGCTGATGGTTTTCAAATCCAGGAGGTTGTTCAACATAAACTTCTTCCTGGAGTTTGCCGTTAAGAAATGCACTCTTAACATCCATTTGATAGACTTTAAAGTCTTTAAATGCAGCAAATGCAAGAAATATGCGAATTGCTTCTAGTCGAGCTACAGGGGCAAAGGTTTCATCAAAATCAATGCCTTCTTCCTGTCTGTAGCCCTGTGCAGCTAATCTTGCTTTATTTCTGATTACTGTACCATTTTCGTCTAATTTATTTCTAAATACCCATTTGGTGCCAATTACAGTGTGATGCTGTGGTCGTGGTACAAGATACCATACTTTGTTGCGTTCAAACTGATTTAGTTCTTCCTGCATTGCTTCTACCCAACTTGGGTCTAATATAGCTTCATCAATCTTCTTAGGTTCTATATGAGATATGAATGCAGCATGAAGAAATTTATTAATCATTTGTCCTCTGGTGCGTAGAGGAGCAAGAGGGTTACCGATGACCTGCTCGGGTGGATGATCCTTCTTCCACCGGAGCGAAGGTCCAAGAGTGTTGAGTTCTTCAGATGATTGGATGTGAGTAGGCAAGTCAGAGGTTCTGATAGACTCATCTTTCTCATTTGTTCCTTCTACTGCAGTAGAGGTGGAAGCCACTGTTTCATTGGTAGCTGGCTGCAGTGCTTGTTGGCCAGCAGACTCCTCTGCTTGAGCTTCAGGAACTTCTGGTTCTAAGGAGCAGTCAGTCCTGCTTCTGTAATCAATCTCATCATCAACATTTTTGTCAATGTAAGTGCTTTCCAGTCAATTACTCAAGTTGTTGATTTGTATATCAGATAGTGTACAGTTAGTAGGTTCATCAAATTTTACATGCACTGATTCTTCTACAGTAAGAGTTCTATTATTAAATACTCTGAAGGCCTTACTAACTGTAGAATAGCCAAGGAATATTCCAGCATCAGATTTGGCATCAAAAGCGGTGAGATGAGTCTTTCCATTGTTGTGAATAAAACATTTGCAACCAAACACATGGAAATAGGAAATATTTGGCTTACTGCCATTCCAGATCTCATAAGGGGTTTTATTTGCTCGCTTATTAATCATTGATCTGTTCTGCGTATAACATGTTGTGTTGACAGCTTCTGCCCAAAATCTCTGCGATATTTCTGATTCCGCGAGCATAGTTCGCGCAGCTTCTTTCAAAGTGCGGTTCCTACGCTCAGCAACTCCGTTTTGTTGAGGAGTTCTAGCTGCAGAGTATTCGTGTTTAATACCAAGGTCATCTAGATATGATTCGAGTGATTGATTGGTGAACTCAGTACCTTTATCACTGCGAATTCTATCTATCCCACACGATTTCTCATTTTGGAGTCTTTTCAGTAATTTGATCAGCTTTGGAGTAGCCTGATCTTTGCCACTTAGGAACAAGACCCACGTGAAACGAGTGTAATCGTCTATTAACACTAGGGTATACTTCATTCCCCCTAGACTTGTTACTGGTATAGGACCAAACAGATCCATATGCAGCAACTCTAGGCACCGAGAAGAAGATTTACTCCCTTTGTTCTTAAAGGAGGATCTGATTTGCTTACCAAGTTGGCAGGCTGCACAGATCTTGTCTTTTGAGAACTCAATTTGGGGCAGTCCAATAACTAGATCAAGTTTACGCAGACTGGCAATAGTTTTAAAATTTAAGTGACTCAACCGTTTGTGCCAAAGCCAATTTTTGGAGGAGTTCAGGGCAGCTAAGCAAGTAGAGGAAGAGGCTGATTAAGATTCCAATCAATTTTATATGTGTTATCATGCCTTCTACCTACGAGTAATATACTGCCATCATTAGATTTAATTGTGCATGAGTGCTGATTGAATTCTACGGAATGACCATTGTCACACAGTTGACTTATGCTAATCAAGTTATAGCATAGATTTTCAACTAAAAGAATATCTTTAATGATGATGTTACCGTAGATAATCTTACCCTTACCCACGGTTCTACCTTTCGCGTTATCTCCAAAAGTTATTCTGGGTCCGGTGGAGTCCACCAGTTCAGACAGTAAGCTCGCATTCCCTGTCATATGTCTAGAGCATCCGCTGTCCAGGAACCATTCTGAGCTCCGAACTGGATGCATTCTAGTTTCCTGCAATTAAAGCAATAGAATGATTGGTACCCAATCCGACTTGGGTCCAGGTAGGATTAGTCCTTTCGGAACCCACACTTGTATGACCCTGAATGACTTAGGTCGGTGTGTGTTCTGAAATGTGTGTGCATTTATGAATATTGGTGATGATTTTGACTGTGAAGTGTGATAATTTGTGTATGCATGTGCTTTTGGTTTGTAGTTCCTGTTATTTAGCATATACCTCTTCTGAACAGGTTTACAGTTGTAGTACCAGTTGGGTTTAACCTCTCTAGCTGCTCGACCAGTGGGTTTAAGTTCATTTCTGAACTTTTGCCTCGGTTTAGCCTCTTTGAGTGGTTCTACATAACCGATACCTCTGTGTTGTGCCTGTTCCTTGATGAGTGTTGCTTTAATAGGTTCTTTAACCAGTTCATAAGGGTCATATACTGTGCTAGATCTAACAAAGTTCATTGATTGAACCTTGCTTTTTGTTAGACACAGTTGAGGTTCATTACCAGATGAACTGCCGTCATTGTTATTATAGCCTATGCCTGTTAAATCACCAGCAAGCCTTATAGACTCAAGCATTTCATCCTTTCTGGTAGTCGACGCATTCCAAGTGCTAACCAGTTTGCTAAGTTTCTGGTAGGCATACTTGGCTTCATCTCTTTCCTTCACTAGGAGACTGGTTGTTTCCCTTAAGCAGTTCAACTCACTTGATTGTTCACAATCAAGCTTGTTTTCATGCTTTTCAGTTTGGATTGTGTGCTCAGTCTTATAGCTTTCAAAGGATTCATATAGCGTCCGATACTCATTGATCATGTCCTGCAATGCATTGGTAAGTTCACTATGTGTAAATTCAGATAGGTTAGATTCATGTACCTCATTTTTTTCATCATTTGCCATTAAGCAGTGAACTTCCTCGTCTTCACTCTCGCTGGATGAGCTAGTTAACTCCTCTGATTCTGATTCAGAATCAGCCCATTTGTTCTTATTTTCTTCTGCCATCAAAACCTTTTGATCTCCGTCCCTTTTGGATGATCTTCTGGTTTCTTTGATTTTCTGTAATCCTTGGATCCTCTTTTGTGATCATCCTTTTTGGGTTTAGGACAGTCCGCAATGAAGTGCCCTGGTTTGAGGCAGTTGAAGCATACTCGCTCTTCTTCTTCTGAATTTCCTTTGGAATTCTGCCTTCGAGGATATGATTGATAAGGTCTCTGGTTCTTCTTCATGAATTTCCCAAATTTCTTTACAAACATTGCCATAGCATCATTACACATCTTTTCTGGAGTCATCTCTGTAGAAGTAGGCAGAGATTCCGATACAGTGAGAGCTTTGGTTGGTTGACTGGTATTTGGTTCATCTTCAACCCGAATACCTAATTCGAATTCATAGGCTTTTAAATCAGCAAACAGATCATGTAGATCTATCTTATTGATGTCCTTCGATTCTCTCATAGCAATGGTCTTGACATTCCATTCTCTTGGGAGGCCTCTCATTACTTTGAGAGTGACTTCTCTGTTGGGTAAATCCTTACCCAGACTGCTTAGTTCATTAATTATTCCAGTCACTCTTTCATCATACTCGTTGAGAGCTTCTCCATTCATCATCTTGATATGCTCAAACTTCTGTAAAGCCACAGTAAGCTTGTTCTCTTTGGTTTGATCATTTCCTTCACAGAGTTGGGCAATCTTCTCCCAGATTTCTTTGGCTGTTGAGCACATTTTTATTTTGTTGAACATATTTTTGTCCAAAGTTTTGAACAGAATGTCCTTAGCAACGTTGTCTAGATTTGCTTTTTTCTTGTCTTCATTTGACCATTGAGATCTTTCCTTTTCTACCATTTGTGGATCACCACTTGTGATAGAAGCAGTTGTATTGATTTTCATGATCTTCAAAGGTCCTTCAGTGATTACATACCACATATCATCATCTTGAGCACTGAGATGTGCTTGCATACGGATCCTCCAGTCATCATATTCGTCTTTCTTGAACATTGGAATCTTGCTGAATGAGGCCATCAGTTTTTGGTAAATGGTAATTTCTCAAGATTGAGAAGACCTAAGCTCTGATACCACTTGATAGGATCGGGGTAGTGTTTAGAAGGGGGGGGGGGTTGAATAAACACTAGATTCACTTTCGATTTCTTCTTCTTGTTAACTGTAAACTGTTAAGTATTACAGTTGCTTCTCAATATCAGGCAAGTCAGCAGACACTTATGATAGTGCGGAAGACATCTACTGAACTTGTGAGAAATAAAACTGAGGTAATAAAGTAATGAATAAATAACACAAGAGTTGTTTCTGGAAGTTCGAAGCACAACGCTTCTACGTCTCCCCTTCTCCCTTTGCAGGAAGGATTCACTAGAAGACTTGGTTTACACTTTACAGTATACAACCTTCTTAGGCACTAACACACTTGGCCTAAACTCCTAGCAATCACAATCTTCTTAACTTTGATTACAAGGGATTCTATAACACTCTTTACAGAATAAACTTTCTAGCTTTGAGAGTTTTTGAGCAGCAGACTTTAATTGAAAATAATCTATCACAGATTCAGTTTCGTTGTTTGTCTGCTCTTTGCTGAACGTTTGGAATATCAGTACTATGATTTTCTTATTTGCTTTGAAGTATATCTCTTTGTTGAAAATCGCTCAGCACCTCTTCATTCTCTGCTTGGACGTATTTATAGGTTTGGTTGTCCAACGGTAGCTTTTTTGTATATGGAAGAGATTAGCTTTCCAAAATCATATTGTCTTCTTTCCTATTTTGTCTAAGCAACGGCTCTTTTCACTCTGACGGTAATGGTGGCGGAGATATAGCAGGGTGCGCCGCTCTGTTGTACCTTTGTCAGAGAATGTTGTACTGATTTTGTCTCGTTGCTTAGTGCTCTTACTGGAAGTTTAGACTTCTGCTGGTTTTCTGTGTTCAACTGGTCGTTCATCCTCTTATGACCAGTTGATGTCTTTGTTCAGTGAGACTATCTAGTTGATAGTTGTTCAGTAGTTGTCTGTCCAGTTGATGGCCATCCAGTTGGTAGCTATCCAGTTGGTGGCTATCCAGTTGATGTCTATCCAGTTGGTAGCTATCCAGTTGATGTCTTGTCCAGTTGGTGGCTATCCAGTTGATGTCTTGTCCAGTTGGTGGCTATCCAGTTGATGTCTATTCAGTTGGTAGCCATCCAGTTTATGTCTTGTCCAGTTGGTAGCCATCCAGTTTATGTCTTCACCCGGTAGGAGTCTTTATCCAGTTGGTCTTTGTTACTCGGTAGGACTTCATCCAGTTGGTCTTTGTTACCCGGTAGGACTTCATCCAGTTGGTCTTTGTTACCCGGTAGGACTTCATCCAGTTGGTCTTTGATATCCGGTTTGTAATCACCAAAACTTAGAAATCGTTTTCCCAACAGTGTTTGCAGCTAGATGAGACACATACCTCAACAAAGAGGAATACTGCAAAGCACAGTCAACTTCCTTCATTGTACCTTGTTTCAGATTTGTGAACTCATCTTCTTTCAACTGTCTTGCAGCAACAGAAAAATAGTGATCCAGGAATCGACTCCTGAATATATCCCAGTCCACAGACTGCCATAAGTTCTCAATTCAATTAATGTTGCTTTCCACCACATTGTTGCTTTCTTTGCCAACTGAAACTCGGCCAAACTTAACCAGGCTGACTTTGCACACGGAGCTGATACAAAAATCTGTTCAACACGCTCTAACCATTCTTCAGCTTGTTCACCAGATTCAGTACCCTCATATCTAGGTGGCTGGTAACTAAGAAACTGCGTCAGTGTCAACTCCCCAGGTAACAACACATGTTGTACTGGCCCTTGGCCTATTGGTGGTGGTGGCACAGGAACTAAACCAGCACTTGCATTCACACTCATAGCATCCCCAACTTCTTCTTGAGGATGCCCAGGTATTCTAGCTGCCATGCTGCACTTCAAGGGTTAACAACAATATTCAACACATAAAGCATGTTAGAATAACATCATATACTACAACAATTACATAAACATGCTTTCAAGTGATAGGAATCTCCCTAGTTCACTTCCTCTAGCATTGTTCACCCAATTATCTAACCACTGCTCTGATACCACTAATGTTGGGACTCGCTACTTAATCCTTAATGTCTGTCACGTTAATACACAAGCACAAATATCTGAAGTAGGATTAAGTAGACAGTCACACTGATTAAGAGCCATACTATGTCAGTTATTATATTTTCCTCACACCTTGACAAAATTTACATCATTTACAAATCAATAATCTTAATAAGTTCATTCTCTTAACCAGTAAGTCATCTAGCAGCAGAAGTTGACTCACAATCCCCGCCTTCCCCGTTATGAGTCCCTACAGAAACAACCACACATGATAGGGTTGATTATTACGTGTATTTGGGCTTTGATTTATATATATTTTCGTGTAGATTCCTGGAAGATGTTATGCTTTTTGGTATATATTTGAATGTTTCAGGAATCTAGGTGGAAAATGGAAGAATTGAACTAGAATGAAGAAAACGGATCAAATCAAGGCAAGAAATGAAGAATCTGAGTTCTGGTATGACCGATCGATCAGAACAGGAGGGCGATCGATCGAAAGAGGCAGAAGTTTCGGCCAACAAAGAAAAGAGAATCTCGATCAATCGGAAATTTGTTCTCGATCGATCGACACTGGCAGAGAGTTGGCAAGAAAATGTGAAGAAAGCTCGATCGATCGGAAGCTTCAACTCGATCGATCGAGAGAGGCAGAGAAAGTCAGACTCGGAAGCTGAAGGCGCTCGATCGATCGAAACTTATGCACCGATCGATCGAGACACAGAATTTTCAGAAAAATAAAGTCTTGATTTGGTTTGATTTTTGGAAACTCTTCCATATCCTCCCTCCTCTATAAATATGGGAAGTAGGGCACGAAATTTGCATCCAATATTCAGAGTATAATCAGACCTAAATCAATATTCTTGAGCCGCCTTTCATCTCCGAAGAACAAGGTAAGAGAAATCCTTTGAAGTGCAAAGAAGGAAGCGAGAGAAGAAGCATCGGTCAACGCACGGAGTCGCTCCTACGTTTATCGTATTTCTAAACTCTAGTTAATTTGATTTTCAGATTTTATTTGATGTTTATGAGGTTGAGAGACGATTAAACATCTTGTTAATTTGATTTGAATTTAATTAAGTTTATTCTATCAAGTTTAAGGAATATTGTGTTTGACTCTTTGATTTGGTTGTGTTTGAGTGAATTGATTTTTTTTGTTCATGAATTATATGCTTAATGCTATCAAAGCCTAGCTAACTTTGATTGATTTGGTGAATTATAATTGAGATCGAGAGATGAAATTATAATACGCTAAAATAATTCGTGTTGTATGTTTAAGATTTAGATCGGGAGATTAAATCACATACGTTGTCACTTTAAATTGAAAGATTTAAAGATCAACGGTTTTCATAGAGATTTATTCGGTATTAAATTGGTTTAAGTGAACGAGAGTTACTTGTGTCAATTTATTACTAGTTTCAATATAGCTCGAGAGAGTGTATTGATTATATTCGGAAATCCGTCACCTTAAGAATTGATTGATTAGTAATTGTTTTAACAAACAAATCATTGACGATAACACAATTGAACGAACATCTTGATAGATTTCTTGAGCGGAATTCCTTCGCATCTTCAAAGGAGTTGTTTTATTTTTATGTTTATTAAGTCTTTAGTTTAATTTGTTAATTAATCATCTTTTTCGTAGGCTAAATATAGTTTTACTAATTTTATTTGGTACTTATACGTTAGTCCCTGTGGGTTCGACATCCTTTCTTATATATCACTATACTAAAACTTGACATCGTGCACTTGCGGTAGAATCGCTACACTGAGAAATAATTGTTTAAAATAATAGCGATCAACACACCATGAGTATTGATATATGATCATCACTATCCAATATCAATAAGAATGTACAACATAATGTATAAACATAGCAACACCTCAACTATGATTGTTTATGTACCATACATCACAATATGCAAATATGTTATGACATGTCTCATTCATCATCCTGTTATAACGGGACATATATGATATTGCCTTGCCGCTCAATATGTCAGTGGCTCACCCTTCACGTCCCATATTAGCAGCACATATCATATTTCCGTCATCACATGTTATAACAACAATATCTCATGCCCAACGACATCATGCCCCTCATGGCATCAATCATATGTCTCAATACCAACATTATTTAGAACAATCTACATCATCTCACAGCAATACATTGAGCATAACAATAACATCGATACTCATACGTCAACACGTACCTGGCGTCCGATCCAAAATATATAATTTTAGGCGTCACTGTTTAACCGCCTCTCTGTCATGTCCCATGTGATGGTGCTACATGAATATCAACAATCATAATGTCATAATAGGCTTCACCGTCAAATTCCAAGAAAATATAACATTTTCCAAAATTTAAACCCTCGCGATTGATCGTCAATATCACCGATCGATCGTAAAAATTTCTGTCTCTCGGAGATTGATCGCCAGTCTCACGCGATCGATGGCCAAAATGTTCTGTTCTTCAGTGATCGATCGCCATATTTAACCGATCGGTCGCCATATTTCACCGATCGGTCGCCAATGCATTTCAGCCTCCTTATTTTTCCCCTGTTTTGGTGATCGATCGTCATATGACTCGCGATCGATCGCCATGTTTGAAAAATTCAGAACATGGCAATTTTTGAGTTTATCTCCATGATTCCAACCATTTACCTCATATTTCAACACCAAAACTTCATAAATGCATACTCTAGCTTCATATGAACATGTTTCCATAATTAAACAACTCAAGTTTTTGCATTATAACTCATATAAATTCAAAAGCTACCAATTGATATTCTTCAACTCCAACTCATCTTAAACAAACATAAAACAAGTACACAAAGCACATAATCCTTACCACACAAAGCCAAACATCTAAGTTACAACAAGTTTCCTTGATTCCAAGCTCAATTCCAAGAAAAGAAAGCAAGAGGAATTAAGGGTTTGGAAATGAGTTTTTGTAGAGATTTCTTGGTGTGTTTGGTGTACTATGTGTTTCAAAATCTGATATTGACTTAATATATCCTCCAATATGTAATCCAAATGCATGTGAAATTCACACTAAATTCATGTGTAATTGTTGCCCCACTATGTGTAACTCATGCTCTTCCTACACACAACATGAATATTCATTCTCTTGTCTAATATCACCAAGTCATGTACACATAACTCCTTCATACTTAACATTGCCATTTTATAAGCAACATTATCAACATGGTTACTCCCAATCCCATATACTACTACCCTCCTGATTATATTTCATTTAGTCACATAATCATGTCTGTTTGCCATCGAGCCACACTTCATCAAATTTCTCGTACTCGGTTCAACTCGAACTCGAGTCCACGTCATACAGTAATTATTTCATAATTATCCAATAATCACATCAAACATGTATGATTCATATCGAGGCATTACAATGCACGCGTGACAAATGCACCTAAGTCACCAAGTTGTTCCTCGCGGGGGAAGTGCACATACTGAGTCTATCGGTACATGTGAGATACATGCTCCAATAGACTCAATTGGTTCACCAAGCTAAATGCAATATTATCTGCTACTTTCGTCTACCATCAGCAAAAAAAACCCCAAAAAAGGTAATTATCTGCACCATAAATCAATATTATGCAAGACTTCACCTTAGAAACACATCAACATCTAATAACAAACCCTAATCGAAATTGGTGTGGTCCACGCGTGCATTACTTGATTGGCGCACACGGCATAAATGCATTATTTTAGTCATGTGGTGCACGCGGGATACAAACGTGCACCTCAAGACTATAGTGATGCATGTGGGATAGATACGTGCATCGGTTATTAGGGTGACGCACGCGTGACAATTGCATCTAAGTCACCAAGTTGTTGCTCATGGGATAAGTACACATACTGAGTCTATCGGTGCATGCAGGATATGTACATTGATAGTCTCAATTGGTTCACTATGCTAAATGTAATATTATATGCTACTTTCGTGCCCCATCGGCAAAAAAACCCAAAAAAATTAAAGATAATTATATGCACCATAAATCAATATTTTTCAAGACTTCGCCTTAGAAAACGTCAACATCTACTAACAAGCACAAATCAAAATTGGTGCCCATCCATACTCATGAGGTGCACGCGGGATAGATACGTGCACCTCAAGATTATGGTGTTGCACGTGGGATAATACATGCATCGGTAATTAGATTGATTCATGTGTGACAACTGCACCTAAGTCACCAAGTTGTTCCTAACTGGATAAGTACACATAATGAGTCTATCGGTGCACACGAGATATGTGCATCAATAGACTCAATTGGTGCACATCTAATAACAACCCTATTTGAAACATCCAAACCCTATGTAATGCTTACCAGATTTTGTCTTCTTTTGTTTCTTAGTACTTGTTGCATGATTTCGGGGCCATTTTACTTCTTTCTTACAGTTCTTGGAATTGAAAAATTTCAAAATGGAGTTCTGAATAGTTATCTATTCTATGGTGAGTAAAGCGCATCTTGCGAGTTGAGCAGAAACTGTGTAAGGCCCCATTGTTAATTAATTATGATTAGTCCGGATTAAGATGTTTACGCAAACCCGGGTGATTAAAAGTTGAGATTTCGAATTAAGGTGTTCCGGACTACGATTAGTCAAGCAACTAGTGGAGCATGTTTTTAATGCTTGTGCATGTGCATGATCACATGGCACTTTGAGAACACATGCCACAAATTAAATGAACTCATGTTTAGTACATGATTTTGGACCATTAATCTTGTAAGATAATGATGTATTGACACATGGATTTCACAATATATCAAATAGTTAAAAAAATCATGCACATGTGCATAGCATGCCAAGCCACTACCCCATTTTTCAGACTTGGAATTTCTATGCATGAAAAATCCTTTCTCTCTCTTAAACAAAAAACACTCCTTCTTCTCTCTAAGAAATTCGAAATTTTCACCTCCTTTTCTCTCAATTTCTCTTGATTTTGTGAGTGCATGCTATATGCAATTAAGGATTTAGAAGCTACAAGGTTAGGGAAGAAGAACCCAACAAGAATTTTTGAGTTTGGAGCATTCTTGAGGGAGGAAAGTAGAGTTTGGAAGGAGAAAGGAGCTGGGTTGACTCAAGGGTCTGGATTATGCTTCAAATCTTCAAGATAGCGAGGTATAACATGAATCTTGAGCTTTATTAACTTTGATTTCGGTTTAAGGGTCAAAATTTGATGTATCTACATGAGAAATTTGGTTACAACTTGCTGTCAAATGAATCAGCAGAATTTGATGGCGCATGCAGTAGATGAGTTCGACTTTTTGATTTGCTTAGAGTTAGAATTTGTAAATGGTACCTCTAATCAATGTTGTAGATCTCTACGTTATCTTTAATTGGCCATAAAAATCAGCTAAAGTGGATTTAAAATGTAAACGTTATGATCATTTTACCACAATGTGTGCAATCTGGAATTTCAGTGCATGCGAGTTTTTATGCATTGTGTTCTTCGATTTTCTGGGAATACATGGCTACGAATTTGAAGTTTTAGGCTCTAATAAGAGTTGTACTATTTGGTGTTAGCTTGTATTTGGAATTGACCTCACTCAATTTGGAGTTCATATGCAAACGTTATGCTAATTTTACCACATGATGCTCAATCTGGGAAAGGATTACATACGAGTTTTTAGGCTTATAGGTTTTTCAAAGAATGTACATCACGATGAACAAATTAGCTTAAAGCTCGTAAGATATGTATTGTAGAATGTTGAGTTCTGTTGCATTAAAAACTGGCCTCACATGATTTGGAGTCCATATGAGTGAGTTATGCCTTTTTTCCTATCACTGCTCAATCTGCAGTAACAGAGCATATTAGAATTCGATGAAATATGCTATGAATCGACCTCTAGACCTATGAATTAGCTAAACATCATAAAATATGAAATGACCCTTGTTGTTGTCGAACGTTTCCCACTGGTTTGAAGTCAATTGGAGGTCTTATGAATTTATGGTAAATTTTATACTGGTCGAACTAGTTTTTGTAAATAGAAAAGGGGAAATTGTATGCCCAGATTGGGCTAATACTTAGACCCATTAAATGATTGATTTTGGGAAAGTGTTGAACATATGAAATGTCCCCATTTCAGTTATCTTTCAGGTAAAAATGGGCTTAAGTCATTTTGTTTAGTGTTGAAAGACTTATGGACTTATTACTAGGTGTATGTCTGCTGAAATGCTAAACTAATGAATTAAGACAGCCTTGTTTAGTGTATTGACAGATTTGGATGATTTGAATGATATCTGGCCAGGTTGTGATATCCCGAGGTCAAACTTGAGGAAATCCAGAGCTTACGAGTATTTTGATAGCATGGTGGAGGTGCGTAGAAATAAGTTTTATCATGACGTCTGACGAAGACGTGTAATGATGCTTATTGTATGATTGTCATTAATTGATTTATATGATTTAATTGTCACTATGTGATTCTTTTGTGACTATATGACATGTTGAGATACATTATAGTACATGATATGTATTGATTTTCACATGAGATTGCATGACATATTGAGTTGCATATGTCATATGATGCATAGATGATTCATGGGCATATCATATTGATCTATCCACTTCTTTGATATCCTTGATGATGACTGAGTTGATTTACTCTGAGTGTCGGGGACGATGGGCACGGCGGTGACAGGCAGTTTAGGTAGCAACTGTAGTCACGCGCGTTGCTATCGGACCTAGGCACGAGGGATGACGAGCACATCACATGATGATTCTTCTAGCGCAAAGTGTGTGTGTTGTCACCCTCTGCTCGAGCTGATATTGGTTGATGATACCTTCCTTTGGACTCCGATATTGGTATCTTGAGATTCGATTCTTTATACCCATTCATACATCGCATTCATACATGGTATGCATCGCATTATACTGTGTCATTCTTGACATGATCTATTTATTTCTCGTACTGGGTTCTGACCCCCGTAGCGGGGGTTGTCATGTCTTTTGTTGTTCGGGCATGACAGGTGTTACAGGTAGGCAGATGTTGGATGCTCGTGGGGAAGCATCTTAGAATACCTGAGTTCAGCTTTGGTATGTTGAGTCTGAGTCCCAGTAATTGTTAGAATACGTTTAATTACATTTTAAATTACCGGGCCACAAGTATCTATATTTAAAGTATTCTATTTATGGTTTGGTTATATACTTGCTTATGTGATGAGCAACATGTTGAATTGAGAAACTGGAATTACATATTTTCAATATCATTATATATGTATCACCTAAAAGCGAAAAAATTTTAGGGCCATTTGACAAGACATTTGAAATAAATCTTCCGATGTTTACGCAAATTATCATTGTGTGATAATTAAACACCACATTAGGATCGGGCCCTCACAAACTGTGGAGAAGAAATATTTGTTGAAGTCGAAGAAGAGAATTTGTTTTTGTATGCGATGTCTATTGTGGTCATGTCCATAGAATATCGACTTAAACGATTTCAAGTTTTTACAGGACTAGATCGAATAATATTTCTTTAATTGGCACTTATCTTAATTTCCTTAATTTAAATTATTTTGAGGCCCAAAAATATAAAAATATCATCCATCATCATAATATAATAATATTTTATTAATTTATAAAATCGATGTTATTTTTAACTAAGATTATTATATATAATTTATAAAATCGATTTGATTTAGATTTTTTAAGGGATAATTACTTCTACACCCATCGATTTTGACGTAATTACAGAAACATCCAATATGGTTTGAAAAATTACAGAAACCACCACTCAAGTTAGGTTAAACATTATAGACAAGTCTCGTCGTTAAAAAAAATTGACGGTCGTTACGTAAACCACCACTAAATTTTAATGAAAACCCCATATTGCCCCTTGTCAACTTTGACCTCTACTTTGACCTAAATTTTTAGAGGGGGTGCCTTTGTAATATGATATTTTTAGGGGGTATGATCGTGATGAAGCCATTATTTTATATTTAGAATTGTTTGTTTCAAATACAATAATTACTTACTCAAACATTTTTATTTTCATAATAATTTTAAATTTTTTATCATTTTTATTGAATCTTGTAAAATATCATTACATATCACAAAAACATGCAAAAGTTATATATATACAACATTAAAAAACTTTTGTGAGAAATAACAACATTTTGAATATTTTAATTAAATTGAATTTAAAGTCAAATTAAAGAACAGTATGTTTGATTTCCATTTTCCAAATTATTTCAATAAATATTAGTTCAACAACACATAACATAAAAACTTGATAATATATAATCATCGTACTTTCAATAAATGAGTTAAAATATAAAAAATATATGATTAATAATTTAAGAAACGAGATAAAAAGCTAAACTTTGAAAACAAACTACCCAAATACGAGTTCAACTAGGGGTGAACATTTAGTCTGAACCGACCAAATTTATTTTTCAGCCAACTAAACTAACTAAACAAACCGAATCGACAAAACATCGAATATCATTAAAGATCATGACCTAAAACATAACTAATCATTTAAATTCAACATCTAAACATATAATTGTCTAAAAGATATTTATTAAACTATTTTTAATAGGTCATAAGCTGTGAAGTCTTATTTTAAGAATAAGATGTTAAAATATTTGGATAAACCTATTTTAAATATTTTAAATATGTTGATGTGTTTGATAATACAAGATCTTTTAATGATCATAATTACCAAAAAAAAATTGATACTATGAGAATAATACAACTTGTTATTTTTTAACGAATTTTTATATATAAGTTGTTATAAAATATTATCATTAATATGAAAACTTGTTTAAAATTTAAAAATATTTAATAAATATTTTTTCAGATAAATAAAAATAACATGACATCATAGGAGGTGTAATTGTCATGTCTAGTATATATATATGGGGTGGTGTATTTGTAATGTTTTAATAATTTTATATTGCATACACCATAAGAGGTGTATCTATAATGTTTGAAAATTTTATATTACATATACAAAATGGCAAAAACGTTATTTTGTAAGTTCTGATAAATTTTTTTGACAGGGTTATACTAGAGAGGAGGTCTCGGTAATTTGTCAAAGTCAATAGAAGACTTTTGTAAATATGTTAAAGTTGAAGGGTGTAGATGTAATTATTTTTTTTATGTATTTTTTTTATAACCTAAACCTTAACAATACACAGTACCACAAAGTTGTTTCTTCTTTCCTTTTAAACTCCATAAAGATTGCTTATTCTATCAAAACACTATAGAAGAAAATAATCTGGCGAAGAAATTCAAGGTAGCGAACAAGCGATTCGGAACCACCAATTGCAGGTAATCTTTTTAAATTATTTACGGTGCTGCTTGAGTATGGAATCGGTCTCTCATATACTTGCGTAACAGATTTTTTGGGGATGTATATTTATTTAACCAGGAAATTCATCGTATGAACTCAGTATATGATATTACGAGGCACAATAGAAGCTTTCCTTTAACTTCATTGTGTATCATATTAATTCTAAGTGCCTAAGTTTCAAAGAGATTGTATTGTGGAACAAGGTTTAGTTTTGTTAATTGTGTTTTGGGCAATGGTGCTATTGTCTTTCTATGTTTGTTTTTCCTGCTAGCAATTGCCTTGTTGATGATGCTTGTGTTTCAATGTTATTTAGTGCTGTACAAAGACTTGCAAATGCCTGGCTATATACCCGTCTTTTAAACTGAGTCTACGCTTTGATCATATTGATCCTTTCTTTTCTACACATTCAATACACAAATGCATTAAATTTAAACAATGTTTATCCTTCTTCCAGATTTAACAAAATTTTCCTTGTCTTCATATTATAAGAGCTATATAATAGTCATAGAAGTTCTGATTTTTACGTGTACTAAAATTAGATTTGTCATTATTATCTGCCTCTAAATAGTGGGGATTTTGTACTAATTTCAATCTTTTGTCTATTTGTGAATGCTGATCTTTGCCAGGCCATTTTGATTTTTACATGCGGAATAGTTGAAGCACAGTTGTGCACGACTTAGGTGGCTGAGAGTAGTACGCTGTCAAGTGCTTCTTCTGACAAATTAGCTTCCTCGCATGTTACAACAGATGCTCAGATGTCCAGTGAAAGCAACGGGCAAGAAATGCAACATAAACAGGTAACTCATCTATTTCTGTGGAGATACTCGATGCATCAAAGCTTTCCTCTCTACTCGTTTTCCTTTAGTATCATAGAAGCTTCTCTTTAAGAATGTTTAAACTTGGCATGTGTTAACACCAAGATTGTGTAACAGTTAAGATATTGTAATTTGTAGGCACGATCTGTGGGATTTGATGAATGTAAATTATGTATATATTCATTAAGATTTAGATAAGGCACAATCATATGAGGGTAGTTAGGTGGTTTCCTTATTTCATGCTTGTATTTGTCTACTTATATGACAAGATGTATCGATTATTATATGAGAAATAATGGAGAATATTTTCAATGCCCAAAGTCACTTTTTCAACATGGTATCAGAGTAAGGAATTAGTCTCTAAAACTTAACCCTAGTCGCCGCCATGCACAGCCCATGTGAACAGGATGTCCTCCAAAATCACTTCTGAAGACTTCATGAAAACTTCAGAAATTCGTTATTCTAACCTTAATGCCAACTCTAAGTCTGTTCAAATCACCAACATCAAATTGAATGGTGATAATTTTCTGTGAAGGTCTCAATCCATATGTAGGTACATTCGGGGCCGTGGAAAATGGGTTATTTAAATGGAGAAAAACCAGAACCAGTGAGGAAAGATCCAACCTATATGACATGATACGCTGAAATTCCATGGTTATGACTTGTTTGGTCATTTCCATGGAAGAGGAGATAAGTTCCAATTATTTGTGCTATTCAACGGCTAAAGAACTTTGGGATAATGTCAGCCAAAAATGTACTCAGATTTGGGAAATCAATCTCAAATTTATGAATTGACGAAATCAGTCCCAAATTTATGTATTGACGATAAAATTAGTGATATCCGTCAGGGAGAGGATATATCACCAAATATTTCAATTCCATGAAGAGGTTGTGGCAAGATCTCGACCTATTTAACGACTACGAGTGGAAATCACCGGAGGACTATAAACACAACAAGAGGCAGATCGAAGATCATCGCATCTTCAAGTTCTTGGCGGGTCTAAATATAGAATTTGATGTACGGGGGAGGATCATTGGTCGTCAACCACTGCCACCAATTGGTGAAGTTTTTTTTGAAGTTCGAAGGGAAGAGAGTTGGAGGAATGTGATGCTTGGAAAAAGGGGAACTGCTGCCCTGCAGAAAATTCTGCTATGCAGATTGTTTCGGATCCAGTAGCCAACAAAGCCTTCAATTGTTAGCAAAATGGAAAGGCTAAAATACGGTGTGAATTCTGCAACAAACCAAATCACACCCAGTAAATTGTTGGAGGATTCATGGGAAACCTGCAAACTGGAAAAACAACAAACCTTAAAAAGGAGCATCATATGCCAATGAAGCTGAGACTAGTCCTTTCTCCAAGGAGATCTAATTCACTATACAGTACTCTTAGGATGCTCTAATCGAAGATGCCAAAGAATTAATTATGAAGTTTTAACATTAGCCTTCATAGAATTGCTCGAGCAGTACGCTTACAATATAGATTCTAGATGTTTGAAAGTGACCGTTGGATATACAATGCAAGTACCATCTTCCAGTGTTATATCATTTACATTAGGTAAGGCTATACATTGTGTGATTTTGTTACTAGCAGAGGTTGAATTAACACTACCACTTAAACTTAGAAGTTCGAACTATTTTATTCTCGGAAAAATCATCCTCAAAGTAGTAAAGAACATGTTTTGGATGCTTTGGAAAGGTTGCTAACAACCATAGATCCAAAAAGTCGAGTCGATCACACCATGTTTTACAAACATTCACAAAAAGATAAAATTTATATCCTAATTGTATACGTGGATGACATTGTCTTGACATGAGATGATATTGAAGAGCTGGAGAATTTGAAGATGGGACTTGCCAAAGACTTCGAGATAAAAGACCTAGGAACTCTAATGTACTTTCTTGGCATCGAGTTTGCAAGGTCCAAGGAAGGCATATTTGTCACCCAACGCAAGTTGATTCCTCCATTTTCATTTTAACGAAGGCACTAATTTCAATTTGCCTAACACATTGACTTGGATTCTCTTGGGTGCCCTCTTCTTCGCTATTTTCCTCCAACGCTCTTTGCTTAGTCTCTTCTTCAGAATTTAATTTGTCCACCTCTTGAAACTTCTCAAGATTCGACGTGTGAACTGGAACATCATATTTGAAATCTTCTTGGGCGTTGTCATCCTCACGTGAAGTCTCCGAATTCCCTTTATTAGTATCTACTTCAACTTTTTCTCCTTCAGCACCATCAACCTCTATTTTAATAGAGTCGGGAGTCTTATCGTCACCGGTGGTCGGTAAAACATCATTGAAGCTCTCTGTATCAAGCCGGTTGGCTTTCCCCACTTCGCCTCCAGCCTCCACAGAGATTGTTCCACGATTTTCAGATTTTCTTCGAAGGTACGTTGTCTAATTGGAGGAACGCACCTTCCTACGTGTCACGACTTTATCCGAAATCAGCCTTAACCTTTCAGATATCCTCTCCCTTGTCACTTCTTCAGCATCTCGCTACTCCCTCCAGTCCTCCCTCCTGAACCAATTCTCACAATATATGGTGGTCATAATGTTGTATCCTGCCGGACCAATTGTTAAGGATAAAACTCACAGGCAGCTAGCAACACCAGAAAACAAGGAAGAACTCAAAGATTGAACTCAAACCGAAATTGTATTGCTGAAACTCAAAAGGAAATTACAGAACATGAAAGAAAAACACTCTGACTCGATATTACTCCGGCGAGGAAATCCCCACCGGCCCGAGCTCAAGGCTCGCTCAAAACTTTGCTAACAAAATATCTGGTATCCTTTCTCACTCCCCACCCCCTGTATTTATTCTATATTCCCTATGTAACTAACTCTCCCCACTTCACGTGCTCCTCTTCTTCCCACTTCTTCCCAGGCCTCTGATAGTAATGTGCTTTGCATGGGCCTCATTTGCTGGCTCTTTAAATGTTGGTTTGGGATACCCTAATTAGTCCGTAACAGATTGTACAAGGGACAATTCAACTACTTAATTGGCAAGCTGACTATGAAAGACATTTTCAAAGCCTGCTTGAGGGAGAGGTTGAAAACTAAGATTGTGTTAGATAAGATATTGTAACTTGTAGGCACGATCTATGGGATTTGATCAATGAAAATTTTGTGTATATTCATTAAGATTTAGATAAGGCACGATCATTGGAGATTAGTTAGGTAGTTTTCTTAGTTCATGCTTGTATTTGTCTACTTATAGGAACAAGATGTATCGATAATTGTATGAGAAATAATTCAGAATATTTTCAGTTCCCAAATTCTCTCTTTCAACAACATGACTAAGTTGTAATAGTTTCTTTTGTTTGTTCATTTGCCTGGAATTCGAAAGATGCTCATTTTGTTTTTCCCAGCATAGCTTTGATTTGAAATATCTTCTCCCTGTTTGTTATAGTTGAAGGCTAGGGGGAATGGCAAAGTTACTAAAGCTAAAGATTCATATGTGTTTTACGTTAAAAGTACTATATCATAACTTTATTCATATGCTTAGTTTTCTTTATGTTATTGTGTTATCTTTTGTTGGTGCACTAGAGTAGATTCTTTCTAACATGTGTTTAGAAATGAACCGAAGATTCTTTTGAAATGTGCACATTCTTTTTCCCAAAAGATGCATCTTGAATGCACCAATTGTTTTGCTAGGCACGGATTAGGTGCTTGGCATATGTGGACAAGATTTATTTTAAAATTCTATAAAAATCATATAACAGCTTTTACAAAATCAAGATATTGTTTGAATTCAGGGAATCATCATGCAGTGATAGAGATAAATGGTTGCATCTTCTCGTGTTCTTAAGATATTCACAATGCAGAAAAATACTCATCGATATTTGGGAATGAATTAACAAAATCCCATTTAGCAAAAATCCACATTCTTAATGTTATAGAGAATTTTTGGTTAGACATTCGCATTTTTAATAGAGTGATCACAATAGACAATTGAAAATTCAAAACCATGAGGAATCTAAGTAAATTCATTGGATTAAGTTGATATCAAGAGGAAAACACTTGACAGTATGGCATTTTTGAAGGGAAGATATCCAAGTGATTAGAAGCTGATTCGTACTTTTCTCTTTCACCTGTCAGGTCTTGGTAGAGAAGAATAATCCATCAACTATTCATGATAGAAGTGACTGCAAGCTAATTCGGAATATTTGCATTCTTGCGCATGTTGATCATGGAAAGACTACGCTTGCAGATCATTTAATCGCATCCTATAGTGGTGGCTTGCTTCATCCGAAGCAGGCTGGTAAACTTAGGTTCATGGATTACTTAGATGAGGAACAACGGCGTGCAATAACTATGAAAAGTTCCGCAATTGCTCTTCAGTTCAAGGAGTATACTATCAATTTAATAGATTCACCAGGTCACATGGATTTTTGCTGTGAAGTTTCTACTGCAGCAAGGCTGAGTGATGGTGCATTAGTTTTAGTGGATGCTGTGGAGGGTGTTCATATTCAAACTCATGCTGTGTTGCGTCAAGCATGGATCGAGAAGTTGACACCATGTTTAGTTCTGAATAAAGTCGATCGTCTGATATGCGAGTTGAGGTTGAGTCCTATGGAGGCCTACAATAGGTTGTTGAGAATCATACATGAGGTTAATGGGATAGTCAGTGCTTACAAGTCAGAAAAGTACTTATCAGATGTCGATTCCATTTTGTCTGTTGCTTCATCTGGTGATGCGGATGATGATAATTGTGAGCTTATTGAGGATGATGATGAGGATACTTTTCAACCTCAGAAAGGAAATGTTGTCTTTGCATGTGCTATTGATGGATGGGGATTCAGGATAAATGATTTTGCAGAGTTCTATGCTTCCAAGCTTGGGGCGAGCTCAGCTGCATTGCAAAGAGCATTATGGGGACCTCGTTATTTTAATGCAAAGAATAAAATGATTGTGGGCAAGAAAGGAATCAGCAATGTTGCAAAGGCTAGGCCCATGTTTGTTCAGTTTATTTTGGAGCCACTTTGGCAACTTTACGAGAGTACCTTGGAATCAAATGGAGATAGAGGGGTTCTTGACAAGGTAATCAAATCTTTCAATCTATCTATACCGTCACGTGAGCTTCAAAATAAGGATCCTAAAGCTGTTCTTCAAGCTGTCATGAGGCATTGGCTTCCTTTGTCAGACACAATCTTGTCCATGGTGGTCAAATACATTCCTGATCCAGGTGATGCACAGTCTTTTCGAATATCAAGATTGCTACCTAAAAGAGATGGCTTGGATAATGGAGATATTTCTGAGGCACTTACTGAGGCAGAACTTGTGCGGAAATCTGTTGAGACTTGTGATTCCAGCCCTCGTGCACCATGTGTTGCATTTGTTTCTAAGATGTTTGCTGTTCCCATGAAGATGCTCCCACGAGGAGAAATTTCAGATAATTCTATAGATGATGGAGATTCAGGAGAGTGTTTTCTTGCATTTGCAAGGATCTTCAGTGGTGTTCTCTTCGCGGGACAGAGGGTTTTTGTGCTTTCAGCATTATATGATCCACTGAAGGTGGAAGCAAATGAGAAGCATGCCCAGGAAGTTGAGTTGCAAGCTTTGTATGTAATGATGGGTCAAGGACTGAAACCAGTAGCCTCTGCCAAGTCAGGGAATATTGTTGCTATTCGAGGGCTTGGGCAGTACATATTGAAAAGTGCTACTCTTTCATCTACCATCAATTCCTGGCCTTTCTCCAGCATGGTTTTCCAGGTTTCACCCACACTTAAAGTTGCAATTGAGCCGTCTGATCCTGCTGAAATGGGTGCTATGATGAAAGGGCTGCGGCTCTTAAACCGTGCGGATCCTTTTGTTGAGGTTTCTGTCTCTGCTACAGGGGAGCACGTTCTTGCTGCTGCTGGAGAAGTTCATCTAGAGAGGTGTATTAAAGATCTGAAGGAAAGATTTGCAAAAGTGAGTTTGGAAGTATCTCCACCCCTCGTCTCGTATAAAGAGACAATTGAGGGTGATATGACTTGTACTCTGGAGAATCTGAAGTTACTGGGTGGAAGCTCTGATTATGTTGAGAAAACAACTCCAAATGGTAGGTGTGTTGTTCGAGTGCAGGTCATGAAACTTCCGGCTACCCTTACTAAGCTTCTAGATGAGTTATCAGGACTGTTGGCAGATGTAATTGGAGGTAAATCTAGATATGTTGTGAATGAATTGGAAGGTTTGAGGAGTAGCATCATAGAAAATGGGAATCCAAGTGAGGTCATCAAGAAAAGAATGACAGATGCTGTGGAGAGTGACTTGTTATCTGCGGTTTCTGAGATAGAGAGGGATCAGGTTGAGAGATGCAGAATATCGTGGAAAACCCTTTTTAAAAGAATCTGGGCGCTAGGACCTAGAAATATTGGGCCTAACATTCTCCTTACTCCAGTGAGAGAAAATAATAGAGAGGGTTCTGTTCTTATCAGGGGCTCCCCTTATGTTTCTGAAAAATTAGGTTTTCTAAATGGATGTGACAGCAGTGATGCATCTAGAGAATCATCAATTTTTTTAACGGATGATATGTTGTCAGGAGAAACTGAGAGTTTAGAGAGCAGTGTGTTGTCTGGATTTCAGTTAGCTACTTCTGCTGGACCCTTGTGCGATGAACCTATGTGGGGTTTGGCTTTTATTATTGAGGCTTATATATCTCCAATAGAAAGACTGTCTGTCGAGATTAATTCTTCTATACATCAACCTGAGCAATATGGGATTTTCACAGGACAAGTTATGAGCACGGTCAAGGAGGCTTGCAGAGCAGCTGCACTCCAAAGGAAGCCTAGGCTTGCTGAAGCTATGTATTTTTGTGAATTGAGCACCCCAACTGAATATTTGGGATCCACGTATGCAGTACTTGCTCGAAGGCGAGCTCAAGTCATCAAGGAGGAAATGCAAGAAGGTTCCTCTTTGTTCACTGTGCACGCATATGTGCCAGTTGCAGAAAGTTTTGGATTTTCAGATGAGCTAAGAAGATGGACTTCTGGAGCGTCAAGTGCTCTACTTGTTCCTAGCCACTGGGAAACACTTTCAGAGGATCCTTTTTTTGTGCCCAAAACGGAAGAGGAAATTGAAGAATTTGGAGATGGTTCCAGTGTGCCACAGAATACAGCTAGGAAGCTCATTGATGCCATAAGGCGACGAAAGGGTCTTCCGGTGGAGGAAAAGTTGGTCCAGCATGCAACCAAGCAACGGACATTGGCTCGTAAAGTGTAAAAGTTAGAATGCAGTATTGAAGCATCACCTCTATAACAATTGTAAGGCTTTACATCATACATCAGTTTATATTTATGGTTCTCTTATAGGAACTGAATCATCTTGTACTCTGTATTTTTTCCGGGATTCTTGTTGAATACGTTTTTTTGTATCTACATTCATGTAGTTTTATTTGTTATCTGAGAATGCTTGTTGTTTTCGAGGGGAAATAATTATAATTGAGAAACATGGATTATTGATATAGTTACTAGTCTCTCATTTTTGTTTATGTAATCCCTTTTTCACCATGATTGCAGTGGAATTTCAATTAAAAGAGGTAAAAGTTCTGAACTATGCTTTTTTGGAAGTCTAAACTTTTAGCACACACTGCTATAGGAATACGTAAATGTCACAGAAATATCTGTGGTTATCAGCGGCATTGACATTTTTCTGGCATGTCCTATCCTATGAATTAAGAGAAATTATGAAACTCGCCTTTGGTTTGTCAGCCTCAGTTTAAGAGTACCTTGTTCAGGACTGGGCCAAAATCTGAGAACTGTGCTGGGTGATCATTCAACGAACTGGTGTTAATAAATATACTATTACATTTATAAAATACTTTGCATTCAGATAAATAACATACATTCTACAAGTTTAGTGATCATCTCATACTCTATCTGGAATTTAACTTCATTTTTAAGTTATCCATTTTTGCCCTAATTCATGCTCGTCTCTCCTAGCAACCTCGCGCGGCACAAGTTATTTTCTTGGTGTTTTAATGAAAAAGTGTCTAGTGAGATCTTGACAATAGGTATGAGCAGCGTCGGCTGTGTTGATAACCCAATGAATCAAATGTCGCAGAGAGCACAAAAGCCACTCTTAAGTTTCATCTTTCATTATGATGTTGCTTTTGAGAACTTTGTTCACTTTCTTTTACTGAACTGTTACTCTATATATGCTACCGTAGGTGGCTGCACTCAATTTCAAAGCATCATAGTCTCTTTTTTTAGATCCTTATTCTGTTTAGACGGGGTGAAAAGGTGAATCTTGCTACACATTAATTAAGTAGATTGACAAGGGAGTGTTTGGCGTGCTTTGATTTTTATTCTTTTACACTATAAGTGTGGTATCGCTGTTGATAGGTTACCTACAGATTCCTCGAGGCATTTAAACTTTTCACTAGCGAAATAGTGCTTACTTGGCGAGAGCAAGTGCTGCATAATGAAGAATTCTGCCATGAAGAATGTAATTGTGTCCTAAATTGCAAATGAAATCCGAAGTACTCCTTTTTGGTCCAAATATTGATATCTGAATGGATATCAACTCTTACACAGGAAGAAGTTCGACAAATCAGAGGCTGGATGTTATGTCTTTCTAGAAAGCAAACGATATCTGAATGGATATCTTATGAGGTAAAGCTGGATTATAGTTATACACCTCTTATGTTCTTGAGAAGCCACACCAATGAGTGAAGAGTTCTGGCCTGCGCAAGCATCCAGTTTCCGTCGGCCATCTTGAAAGGTATCCTTCTGTAGTTTTATTGAATATGCAACTTATGATTTGGTGATTGTATTTCATGTCAAACTCCATACATATAGAATATATTTGATGACAAACTCCGGGGAATAAGGTATCTTATTTAGAATTCATATACCAAGTTTGAAAAGATCATAACACTTATCGTGATATCAGCGTCAATAGAAAAATATCTGCGGATGTATCATCATACGCTCACGGTACATTCATAGCTCATTGAGAATAGTATCACGTTGGTTTATTATATGAGCCCTTAATGTTTGGATCTTAGCACTTTCAGCAAAGTCTAATAACCTCTCTAAAATAATATTTTTCCCTGGTCCCAACTTGGTCAGTTAAAAAAAACTAGTAATTTTGATAACTTAATAAGAATTTTTAGGACGACCCTTATATAAATCTATATTCTCATTAATATCATAAATTAATACTTCTAATTACAAACATGACCGATACAATTTAGTAAAATAAGAATTTATTGTTTGTTTTTTTTCCTCGAAATTTAAATATAGGTGGATTCAATCTTTAACTTTTCTCATTGCATTCAAAAGCTCTGGAGTCGTGTACTCGAACTGTAATAAAAAATTATTGCCTCTATGAATTCAACAGTTGATTGATATCTATTATTATTGTTGTAATCAATATCATTAATTATATTATCAAGCTCATGAATGACTTCTCCACAAGTTGCTTCACTCATTAAATTGTTAAATTACTCAATTATCGGTTAATTAATTAACTCTCTAAATTAATTAAATTTCATTGTCCCAACATTATTAATTTATAGAGGTTTTATTATATAATAAAGTTGCAAAATACATTTTGAGTTTGGAGATAACATCACCATAAAAGACTAAGGGAAGGCCACCCTCGAAATACGATTTGTCAGGCCGAGTTGGAGTTCACATTCATCGAGTGGTATCCAGATAGAATGCGAAGAGGCTGGGCGTCCTCTAGTTGTAGGAGGAAAGTTGAGGCAAAGTGTGATATGCAATCAAAGATATTATCTTCTATGGATAGATGAGAGGATATTGTGTACACAGTGAGCTACTTTTGAGTGCCTTGCATCATTGCACAATATAAGAGAGAATTTTTGGTCGAGTCACTAGGTGATTGAATACATGATTGGGATATGTCATAGGCAAAGTGTGATATGCAATCAAAGATATTATCTTCTATGGATAGATGAGAGGATATTGTGTACACAGTGAGCTACTTTTGAGTGCCTTCCATCATTGCACAATATAAAGAGAGAATTTTTGGTCGAGTCACTAGGTGATTGAATACATGATTGGGATATGTCATAAAACACGAATTATATTGTTTTGAATAAAATTTATTGTTAACTTTGTGTTTCTCTTGTTCTAATTTTCCAAATATGTTGGTATTGGTAACATTTTGTTGATTGAATAGAGGATTTTATGCCTTATTTTATGATTTGTGTAATTAAATCCCATGAAGTATGAGATTGTATATATTTCCTTAATTATAGATTTTTTTTCCTTTTTATCTTTAGCTTCTTCTCTTTAAAAGATGTATGTTTAGAGAACATATTTTCTCTTTTTCCATTATTTACATGGTACCGGTAGGGATCGTCGAGAATGGACTATAAGGTTGTCATGGTTGGTTCTTCTTCATCCACCAACGGCGCCTCTTCTTCCAGCACCAGTAGTACATCTACTGTTCTGGGAAACAACCCCTCAAACGGTTCTGCCCCTGAACAACCCCTCCAAATTAAATTTCATAAATTGAATGGAGCTAATTATCTTGAATGGGCTCAATCGGTTCGTTTGGTGATCAGTGACAAAGGGAAACTTGGTTATCTAAAGGTGAACCACCCCTTCCCCGACCACCGAAGATCTGCAATGGCGCTCTGAGAACTCCATGGAACTGCCTGGTTAATAAACGCCATGGACCAGTGCTCGGGAAACCATCTCTTTTCTTACCCACCGCCAAAGATGTCTAGGATGCCATTCGAGAGACTTATTCTGATATCGATAACCAGTCTTAGATGTATGCGCTGACCACCAAGATGTCGAAGATGCAGCAAGACTCTAAATCTGTCACAACTTACTATAATGATTTACTCATGGTTTGTCAATAACTCTACCTTTTTTAAAGACGTGAAATGGGACAATCCAGCCGATGTTGTTCGCTATCAGCAAAAGATTGAACGTACCAGGGTCTGTTTTTTTGGCAGGCTTGAATCCTAATCTCGATGATGTTCGTGGGCGTCACCTCGGTCTCAAGCACCTTCCCAGCCTTCGTGAATTGTTTTCTGAAGTCCGACATGAAGAATCCTGACGCCTGGTGATGCTCAAATCCACCGCCGACAGTGTTCTTCCAGCCGACGATTCCGCTATTGCTATGCGTGGTGTTCCTGGAGATGCGCCTATTGTACGTGGTTCTTCCGGTAACCCAGGTGGAAATCGTCTCGATCTCTGGTGTGAAGTTTGTCGTCGGCCAACCCACAACCAAGCGACGTGCTGGATGATTCACAGGAAGCCGCCGAATTGGAAGCCGCGGAATGGACGTGATGGTGTGATGCAAGGTTTGGGAGAAGTTCACGTAATACTAACAGGGATGCAAATTCTAGCCTAGACTTCCAAATTAGTGATTTTGGCCCAAGCCCAACTTCTCCCTCAGGCCAGCCCATTTTCACAAAGGAATAATTAGAGATTTTAAATAATATGTTTAAGTCATTGGGCTCTAATAATTCATCTTGCTCTATTGCCTAGTCAGGTTTAACTTTTTCTACTGCTCTGACTTGCACTGGTTCTAGTAGCTCATGGATATTAGATTCTGGTGCGACTGATCATATGCCTGTTTCTTCCAGACTTTTATCATCATATGCCATTTGTGCAGGACATCAAAAAATTAAAATTGCAAGTGTCATTTGCCTCAGTTGCTGGGAAAGGAATTAGTAAAATCACGAAGGATTTTAATTGTCAGGTTAATTTTCATTATTCTCGTTGTCAATTTCAGGATTTAACCTCGGGAAAGATGATTGGGTTGTTGAGCATGATGTTGGTTTATATCTGTTGCGTCTTGGATCTGCCTTTGACCAGCATGCTCGGACGACCTGTTTCAGTTCTCTGTATGTTTTTGACTCTCGTGATATTTTACTTTGGCATTTTAGATTGGGACATCTTAATTTTACTTATTTAAAACATTGTTGCCAAATTGGGTTTTGAATAAAAATTCTTCTCATTTTCAATGCGAATTTTGCCAATTTGTTAAGCATCGTCGTGTTGTATTCTCATCCCGACCATATAAAACATCACAACCTTTTACTTTAATCCATAGTCATGTTTGGGGTCCTGCGAGAATACCAATTATATCTGGCAACGTTGGTCCATTTTATTTATTGATGATCATCCTCGCCTTACTTGGGTATTTTTGTTTAAAAAATAAAATGATTTTGTCACCGTCTTTGCTATTTTTTATCATATGATTCAAAATTAATTTCAGACGTTTATTAAAAAAATTCCCTGTTATAATGGGATAGAATATTTCAATGATGTATTGAGGACCTTTTTGGCTAAAAATTGTATTGTTCACCAAAGTTCTTGCGCTCATACCCCCCCAGCAAAATAGGGTGGCTGAACGAAAAACAAACATATTTTGAAATAGTTTGGGCTCTCATTTTTACCACGAACGTTCATACCTATCATTGCGGGGATGGCCTCTTAACTGGCACTTTTTTAATTAATCAGATTCCCACTTGAATTTGAAATTTCAAACACCACTCAAGTGTTTTACTACTTATTTCCCTAACTTCAGACTCACGTTGATATTCATTTAAAAGTATTTCGGAGTGTGGTGTTTATCCATAATACTGACCCGTCACGTTCAAAATTGGCACCACGTGCACGGAAATATATCTTTGTGGGGTATCCTAACAATCAGAAATGGTATAAATGCTTTGACCCCGTCTCCAAAAAATATTGTGTCCTTGGATGTTACTTCTTTTGAATGTTCATCCTATTCGATAGATTCCCATCTTCAGGGTGAGCACAGATCAAGACGGGATACGTTCACACAGTTCTGATTTTGTTATTGAACTTGATACCATACATACCAATGATATTCCCACATATACTGTGGAAACCATATCACGAATGGAACAGAAATAGCTGAAAAAGTTCACGTGACTTGTCTATTCAAAGCAGCATCTAGCAAAACAACGAGAGGATCATGTCCTTAGGCATAATCAAAAATCTAACCAGCGGTTGAATTAAGAAATTCAAGATGAGACTTCCAACGATCTCACTTTGCTAGGTACTACTATTATGTCTGAATCAAAACTAGTTAATGCTCTTGATCTTCCTATTGCCCTTAGGAAAAATGTTAGCCATGTACACAACATCTGTTATCCAATTTTGTGTCATATAAAAATTTATATCCCTTATATTGTGTTTATTTCACAAATGTCAAATGTGTTGTTCATAACAATATTAATAAAGCTCTAAAAGTCCCTGAGTGGAAGGAAGTTGTTCTTGAGGAGATGAGAGATCTTTAAAAGAATGCCACATGGGAATCAGTACCTACCTAAAGTGAAAAATGCAGTTAGTTGCAAATGGATGTTACTGTTAAAATGGCTCATATGGATCCATAGAACGGTACAAAGCATGTTTAGATGCAAAAGGATTTATCCAGACATATGGGGTTGATCACTCAGAAATGTTCTCTCCAGTTGCTAAATTAAATAATGTCCGCATTCTATTATCTGTAGCTATCAATCTTGAATGGCCACTGCATCAGTTGGACGTAAAGAATGCCTTCTTGAATGGAGATTTGGAAGGAAGTGTATATGGAACATCCACCTGGTTTTGATGAAATGTTTGGAGACAAGGTATGCAGATTAAAAAAGTCTTTACACGGTCTCAAACAATCACCCAGAGCTTGGTTTCCCCCAAAGTAAAGAACTTACAAATAATGAAGAAACAAGTAGATTTAGATACGAAGTAACGTAAAATAAACCAAACTTGATACCTGAATATTCGGTTTGATAACATGCTACTAATTTCTTCTTCTGCTTCTGGTAAATCCAAGGGTAATCTCTCACACTCGGCTAAATGAGAAATTAGAGAAATTATAAACCCTACAAGTTGCCGCCACAAATTCCACCCCCAAAAAACCAACATTCATTAAAAGTTAATGATACAAACAGGGACAAGTTTACCATATTCTATTCATCAAATCTACAAGAGACAAGTTGTCTATCTTGATTGTGTATGTGGATAATATCATTCTAACTAGGGGTGACATAGAAGAAATGAGCACGCTGAAACAAAAATTGGCTACAAAATTTGAAATTAAAGACCTAGGTCAGCTGAGATATTTCATGGGATGGAAGTAGCTAGATCAAAACAGGGAATTATTGTATCACAAAGAAAGTATATACTGGATCTATTAAAAGAAATCGGGATGAATGGTTGTAGACCAGCTGATACCCATTTTATAACAAATGTTAAACTTGGGGAAGTAAAGGACGGTGCACCAGTAGATACCGAGAGATATCAAAGACTGGTTGGAAAACTAATTTATCTATCTTACATGCGTCCAGACATTGCTTTTGATGTTAGCATGGTTAGTTAGTTTATGCACTCTCCATATGAAGAACACTTTGATGCCATATATCAGATACTTCATTATCTAAAATGCTCTCCAAGGAAAGGACTTTGGTCCAAGAAATGTGAAGAAAGAGGATTTGAAGCATATACAGATGATGATTGGGCATGTTCAATCACTGACAGGATATCAACCTCCGGATACTGCACCTTTTTTGAGGGGTAATCTTGTCACTTTGAGAGGTAAAAAACAGAGTGGTTGTAAGAAGTAGTGTTGAGTCTGAATTTAGAGCAATGTCCCAAGGAATATGTGATACATTATGGTTGGAAAGAGTTTTAGAAGATATTAAAATGACATTAACATTATGATTGTCAACTATCAGCATAGCTCACAATCCAGTTCTGCATGACAGGACCAAGCATATAGTGATCGACAAGCACTTCATAAAGGACAAAGTGGAAGAAGGGACAATTTGTATCATTTTTGTACCAAGCATGCAACAAGTCGCAGATGTTCTTACAAAAGGCTTACTAAGACAACCCTTTGAGATTCAAGTTAGCAAGTTGGGCATGCATGATATATTTACACCAACTTGAGGAGAAGTGTTGATTGATAGAGGATTTTATACCTTATTTTACGATTTGAGTAATTAAATCCCATGACATATGAGATTGTATATTTTTTCCTTAATTATAGATTTTTTCCTTTGTAGTCTTAGTTTCTTCTCTTTAAAAAGAGATATATATTGTATCAATTTTATCATTGAATAATAAGAGAACATATGTTCTCTTCTTTTCATTACTTACACATTTCTTGTATGTATTAGGTTGATCGAAAACATGAAAATAACAAAAAGGTGAAGAAAAGTCAACAAATTAGGTGTCACAAATACCTAAACCGAAAGATGAATGTAAAGAACCGTTGTGTTGGGAACTTTGTTCGTCTTCAACTCCACAAGGATTTTGTTGGCATAGTTTGTAGCGGGAAAGAAAATCTGTAGATGACAATGTTCAACTTTAAGTCGATGCTAGTGTTGTACACTATCTCCTTAAGAAGATTCTGCCCCGCACACGGTGCTCATGGAATACGGCAATATTCTCAGAAGATACAACGACTCTCTACTTTTAAGAATAGCACTACAAATCACAAGGATCACAACCACAAGTTTGCAAACTCTTTCTTGAAGAACAAGATATGAATGTAATGCAAAATTATTTAATTTTGTCTTTTTTCTCACAATATATTGTGTTTGATTCTTGCAATAAAAGGAATGGAGATGTGTTATATTTATACATGGCCAAAGGACGCCATTTGAAAGTGTTTTTTTCATGAAAAATCGCACCGAACGTGAAGGGGTACACTCGTTCATGAAAAAAAACTGCCAAAAGATTTCTTGGAACCACAATGATTCTTAGAAATCCATGTTCAATATTTTTATTTCTTGCAAACTTGAATCTTAAGCACAAAACTTACACAATTTTAAAATAGAATTAATTATGAGAATTTGTCATTCAGATATCTTGGAAGCTTTAATTCCAATTATGACATTTGTTGCACCGATATTCAACATGTCAAAATGTTTCGTCAATATTTTCTTCGTCATTTTGATGATCTCTATATTGCTTCTTATAATGAGCATATCATCAATATACTAGCATACTATTTGCATATGCTCAGTGTGGCACATTTGTCACACTCGTTAACTATAAATACTTTTGACAATATAATTTGTTAAAACTTTCATGTCTTTATTTTGGCACTTGTTATGATTTATTATGGCACCCCCACACTTTTAAGTTTGTGTAGGAAGACTTTCATCCTTTCCACAATCCACAAGGATTTTCGTCTTTGCGTAAGTGTGACATTTATAATGTCGTTGACCAATAAGATTGCTTCCCCACCACAATTTTAGGGCAATTCGAACTTATCAAGATTTTGTTGGTGTCAAACTTTCAAGTTCTTTAAATGTTAAGCGTTATAACTTTGAAATCAAAATTCAAGATTTTACGTCTTGCCAAATTTTGATTTAAGCGCATTTGTTTAAAAATTTCGTAACTTGAGCAAATTCTCGAATTTGATCCCCAGTTTTCATTTTACTTAGAAAATTTGAATTCCAGATTTAATGTCTTGCTATTCCGAGTTTTTAGCGTAAAATGCTTATAAAATTCCAATAGAATCAAAGAGATAAAACAACATCATTCATAACAATTGTGACATTTGATTCATATTTGCATTTTAAGTGTACAAATCTTAGAAAAATCGAATTCAAGATTAATTCTTGAAAATTCGGGTCTTAAGTGTAAAATGCTTAGAAAACTGAAATAAATCAAACAGTTTTTGTGTGTTGTACCAATATCGATTCACAATTCTTCATTGCAAAACTCATTTGCTTAATTGGTCTACATCCTCATTCTTGTAGTGTTTAAACACTTCTATGGTCTCGTCTTGGCTTCGTAGCAAATAGCCATAACAATATCTTGTGCACTCATCAATGAAATAACGAATTACTTTTTCACGGCCTCTAGTTTACACAATCTTTGATTCACAAACATAAACGTGACTTAATTCTAGAGGTGTTGTGTTTTTCCAACAAATGAATGACGATTTTGATAACTTAGCATCCACACAAGTCTCAAACTTATGTTTGAAGTTAACATTCATAGAAAACAATAAGTTTAACATTACATATTTGCGTAGCGAATTATAATTACATAACTCAAATAATCATAGCATTAATCAAGACTCTATCAAATAAGTATAATGATAAACTGCTTTCAATCGACGAATAACTGTCATTACATTTATTTTGAAATTCCCCACTTATGGAAAGTACAATATGTCAAATACAAGATTTCAAGCGATAAGCGTTATATCAGAGAACATCTGACATCTTATCATATTCAGTTATGTTGATATGATCCTTAGCTTTCTTCTTATTGTCTATCTTGTCCAGACAATCATTTGCTATGTGGCTCGATTTCCCATGATTGAAGAAATTTCCCTTGAAACCTTTTAAAGTTCCTTTGGTGTTGATCATCATTGTTCTTTCTCTTTTTTCCATGAATACTTGATTCCACAACATTGTCTCTTGCACTTATCTTGTTCAAATTTATTTCCGACTTCCGATTATCCTCTTCAATCCAACAATCAAGTTTTCGATTCCCATTTCCTTCCTCTTGTGTTTTTTAATAATTTCTGAAATCTTTCCACAGTGAAGGAAGTTTCTCAATAAGAGCAGCAACTTGGAAGGACTCGCCTCGACTCATTCCTTCTACATGAATCTCGACGGATTTCGTGTCTACCATTTTGAAATCCAAGAAGCGCCGAATGATGAATTTCTTAAGGCCGACATCTTCCGCATTGTACTTTGTTTCAAGCATATTCCATAATTCTTTTGTGGTTCGGATAATACACATTGTATAGTGTGAGGGCTCGATCATAATGTGGTGTTAAATTAACACATAATGATTAATTTACGTAAACAGCGAAAGATTTATTTCAAAGGTCTTATCAAATGGTCCTAAAAATTTTTCGCTTTTAGGTGATACATATATAGTGATACTGAACAATACGTAATTCCAGTTTCTAATTCAACACGTTGAGCATAACATCAATATCAAGTATAAAAATACAGATACTCGGGTCATACACCGGTAATTTAAAACATAATTAAAAATATTCTAACAACTACTGGGACTCAAAACATAAAAATATAAACCTGAGCTCGCTCTCAAGGAGCTCTGGTATTCACCGATGCTTCACCTCGAGCATCTGCAATACGTCCACCTGTACCACCTGTCATGCCCATACAACGAAAGACATGACAGCCCCCACTACGGGGGTCAGAACCCAGTACGAGAAATAAATAGAACATGTCAAGTATGACAAAGTATCATGCAATGCATACCATGTATGAATGCTATGTATGAATGGGTATAAAGAATTGAATCTCAAGATACCAAATATCGGAGTCCAAAGGAAGGTATCATCAAATAATGTCAGCTCGAGCAGAGGGTGACAACACACGCACATTGCGCTAGGAGACTCATCCTACGTGTTGTGTTCGTCCATCCCTCGTGTCTAGGTCCAGCGACACGCGCGTGACTACAGTCGCTACCTATACTGCCTGTCATCGCCGTGCTCGTCGTCCCCGACACTCAGAGTGAATCAACTCAGTCATAATCATGGATATCAAAGGAATGATAGATCAATATGATATGCCCATGAATCATTTATGCATCAAATGACATATGCAACTCAATATATCATGCAATCTAATGTGAAAGTATATACAAATCATGTAATTTCACATATCATGTACTCCAAGACATTCCTCATGTCATATAGTCACATAGAATCATATAGTGACAATAAAATCATATCAATCAAGTAATAGCATAAAAGGTCATACAATAGTATCATTGCACGCCTTTGCCAGACGTCATGATACAACTCATTTCAACGTACCTCGACCCAAGCTAATCTACCGAGGCTTCTCAGATCAACCCCGGAATCTATTAACCTGGTCATATAAATTCCAAATAACACTAAGTGTTCAAATAGTGCATTGAATCAATTGCAACTTCTAAATATTGACCCTTAGCGATTTTCTTAATTTTCAGCTTGACCATTTTCGTAGAAAAATCACTATAAATTCATAAGACCTCCAAATGACTTCAAACCAGTGGGAAACATTCGACAACAACAAGGTTCATTTCATATTTAATGAGCTTTAGCTAATTCATAGGTCTAGAGGTCGATTCATAGCATAATTCAAATATTCTAATATGCTCTGTTAGTGCAGATTGAGCAGTGATAGGGAAAAGGTCATAACTCACTCATATGAACTCCAAATCATGTGAGGCCAGTTTCGAATGCACGATAACTCAAAATTCTACAATACATCGCTTATGAGTGTCAAGCAACAGAGTTCATCCTGAGGTACATTATGTGAAAAACGTACAGCCTAAAAAACTCGTATATTCCCTGTTTCCAGATTGCATAGCTGCTGGTAAAATTAGCATAACGTTTTCATATGAACTCCAAATTGAGTGAGGTTAATTCCTAATACAAGATAACTTCAAATCATACAACTCTTATTAGAGCCTAAAACTTCAAATTCAAAGCAATATATTCCCAGAAACACAAAGAACACGATGCATGAAACTCGCATGCAGTGAATTTCTAGATTTGATACATGTTGGTAAAACGACCATAACCTTTTCATATTAACTCCAAATTAGCTGATTTTGGTGGCCAATTAAAGCTAACACAAAATAATACAACTGTTAACAGAGGTGTCATCTTCAAATTCTAAGTTTAACGATGCATAAAACTCGAAATACCAGACTATAACTGCACTGCCTGCTAGCTGAACCGTTTTGACAGCAACTTTTCATGAATAACCACCATGGTTCGACCCTCAATCCTATATGCAAGTTGATTAAACTCAAGGATGATGATATAACTTCAATTATCTTCAAGATTTGAAGCTTTATCAACCACCAAAACCGAACCAAGTTAGAACATCCTTCCCAATCTGCTGCTACTCAAATTTCTTGCTTCAATGTTGCTCCAAACTTGAATTTTCTTGGTGCATCTTGTTCCTCAAGCTTAGTAGCATTCAAATCCATCTTTGCATGTTACATGCATTCAATTGGGGCTAAATGTGGCTGGAATTTCGAAAATCTGGATGTGGAGAGGAGGATGAGAGAAGGAGGAGAAGGTGGAGGTGAAATAAAACAAACAAATCTGAAAATGAATGGGTAAGGGGCGTGGCTTCCTAAGTCCAAATGTGCGGTTTTTAAAATTATTTGATGTATTGTGGAATCCATGTGTCCATACATCATTATCTTGCAAGATTATTGGTCCAAAATCATGTATTAAACATGAGTTAAATTAATTAGTGGCATGTGTTCTCCAAGTGCCATGTGATCATTCACATGTTCATGAACTAAAACACCTTAATTCAAAGTCTATACTTTTAATTATCCGGGTTGCTTAATCATCGTTAATCCGGAATAATTAGCATCGGGGCCTTACACTTCTTCCCCTCTTAAAAAGATTTCGTCTTCGAAATCGCAAAACCGAGTATAACTCAAAAATTAAATCATACGAGATGTCTCAATCTCATCATAGATACATAAGAATCATGTATCAGTGACAATTGATGTAGTAGTGTCAACGATATACCACTGAATCAACTTCTCTATGATTCCACATGGTTCGAAATATCGAGACAACATCGTACCTCACTCAACGAATCGTATTGCTCATGGTAAAGGTAATATCTTCAGATTCCCCTTATTTTCAACTTGAAATTCTAACGATATATTTATCTTGTTGGCATAGCAAATCTTCTTACTTTAAGCCAATTTCATTCGTTTTTGCAGAAAATTTATCGTTCATGGCATTTCCTCCACAATCTCAAGTTGTGTCAAAATATTCCTTATCATTTTCATCTCAGCATATCAGCGATCGGCAAATTCTGGCTCTACAAAACCTCAACCGATGACATCCCAACAGTTGTCTGAAACTTGAATTATAGAAAAAATTCTACTAGTGAATAATATTTTTTTTTTGTCAATTCTCACTAAATTCATCACTATTAATCGAGACATAACTTCCAAAGTCTGGATAATTCTCTCAGTTTATCCATCAGTCTGGGTATGATAAGCAATACTCATTGCTACTTTAGTATCCATGACATTCTGAAAATAGGTTTCGTATTCAGATATTATCCTCGGATTTCAATCAGATACAGTTGTTACAGAATACTCGCTGTAACTAAACCACATTATCCACATATCAAACATGTCATTTTCTCATTGACATATAGACTATTATATGAAATCAATATCTTGTATTGAATAGTCAATCAATTCCGACTCAACTTGTTTCACAATCTCTGTTTGATCTAAACAATTTGAGCTATAAAACTCAAAACTAGAAATTTCCTTAAATTCATTGTGGTACTTACAAATCCTGTTGTATCCCATTAGGTCTCGTATTTTCATCTTGACCTGCTGGCATGTCAAACAATTTGCCACGAAATTCAAAAAAATATTCTTTCTTTATACCATCCCATCAGAAATAAGATCTCAAGAATGATACATCTCATCATTCCCAGAATAACACTATGTCATCTATAGTGTGTTTTCAACAGTAACACTTCCTTCGAATCGGTAGGATTCGATGCTATGTATTGATTGTTTAATCGTAACCCACCACTGAATGGCTTCCTAAAATCTCGTTGGTTGATGAGACATAACCAATTTCTTCAATCAATATTTGTATGGTATGTTTTTCGAGTCTTTCCGATCTTCGAAATTTGAGGTGATCAAATTGCAAAGCATATAATGATGCTATCATTGCACCTTGCACTTTTCGATTTAGTGCATTTCCTTGATTAATATTTACTACCAAAGTCAAATTCTTTAATAAATCTAGTCATCGCTTATATCTCTAGTTCAACTCTGACTGTAAAATAGATATTTTAAACTCCCAAAATCAGAGTGTATTATGAAGTGTTCGCCACTCAGATACGTTGCCACATCTTCAAAGCAAAAATAATAGCTGCAAACTCAATTTCATGAACAAGATATCATAATTCTTTCAACATCAACCATCTTAAGGCATATGCAATCATCTCCTCATGATGCATCAGAACATATCTCATATCTTTGACCAATTTGCACAAACTACATATTCCCTTTACCAGTTCAACAAAATCAACATTGGGGCTGTAGTTCACTTCTATTTTAGTTATGACAACCGCTTTCACATTCATCTAACCAAACGAGACTCAAATTTCTTCTTGGTCAATTGGTCCATCCTTCCATAAAGCCTGTAATATCTGGCCAAACTCGTAAAACTTCGTATCTTGAGTACACTGGTTGGTCTTAGCCCAATTTAGTACTACTTCTACTTTACTGGGATCAATAGGTATCCTGTGAGCTGTATCACCTATCCCAAAATAACATTCAATTCAACCAAGATTTACACTTTGATAACTTGGTATACAATTTGAGCTTCACGAAGCGTCTGAATCATCAATCACAGATGTTCTGTGTGGTTCCTTCCGGATCTCGTATACACTAGTATACCACTGATGAATATGATTACAATTCCGTCCAAAAGTTACGGGATACTTTATTCATCAAATTCATAACTCTATTGGTATAGTTGTCAGACTATACGACATTACCAAAAATTCAAAATGCCTTATCTGGTTTGTTCAATTGCCTAGAGAACATTTTCTCTTCTGACTCGAACTGATGGTAACCAGAGTGAAAATTGTTATGTTCATACTTCAAATTCCTTACAACTGATCAAATACATCTTGATCTAAGGCAGCGAGTATTTATTCGTGACTGTAGCCCGGTTCAACTGCCTTTAGTCGATACACGTCTTCATAATATCATCTTTCTTCTTCACGTACTGATGTTTCCTCAAGTGACATACTCAGACATTTATACTCATATCGAGGATATTCTGTAACTATGTTTTTAAGTCTGTCAACTCTGCTGATGTCATTCCGTACAGTGCGTTCGATATCGAATCTATTCCTTGGCATCAACGAATAGTTAAAATCAATTTCCTTCTCTAGTGAAAATTATATTATTTCCTCAGGAAAATCATGGTAAGTTTTCTTACCACTAAGATATCAGTAAACCTCGACTCTTATTGATCAGCATTAACTGCTTCTTATAAAAAATCCTTCAATTCTCCAAGTATCGCAATCGCAATACGTTCATAGCTGATACTATCAGTATCTTAGCTTGTTATTCGTGGCGATAAACATTTTATTTGTAGTCACAATGCAGTCAAAAATTCATTACGCCCTGAAATCAACTTTCAATATCTCAATATTTACCAGAGTATCCATGCCCTTGATACAATTAAAACCATATATGGGCAACACCATTGAATTCAAATCCACAACACTATCATCAAACTGTAAGATACAGTTCACTATTACATGTATCGATAGTATAATCATTTCGGCTGGTATATTTCCCAAATCATAATCAATATACATTTGATGCAAAGTATGAAAACAATGCTTTTGTCTTAATTAAACTCATGCAGTGTGATCAATTACAAACAAGTCTGCGATCACTACTCCTAAAGCATCTATAATCTTATCCTCTGTCAAGGTATACTCTCTAGTCTGCAGATAATTAACTGCTGTTGGAACTGAGTGTCGAAAGGAATAACCATTCTGATATCTACCCCTAGCTCAGGGTATTTGTTGTTATGGTTGCATCTGTTCCTGAGCACGTAACGCACATGCTCTGACTGACCACCATCAATATCAGTTCCTATTATTTTTTCAAATGGATCAGTAGATATTTACATCCACGGTGACCTCGAAAAGATTTGGTATTCTACAATCTCATAGTACCTCCAGAACTACTAGAGCTGGATAAATTGGAGTGATACTTCTGAAACTTTTCTAGAACTACTGGGATTATCCCAATGATAGTCACTTCATTAATCTATAATCCAGTTCTAACTACTTCGCACCACATCGGTGTCTTATTCTTTAGTCGATATCTAATCTCTTCACTAGTGAATAGCAATCGAGATTAAGCAGATATTTCCATTTATCAAGTCCACGATAATCGATTATCATTTTCCATGTCATCAACATGGCCTTCTCGTAAACATCTTTTCCCGTAACAAAAGAGGAAAACTCGTCTTCCATCACTACCATTACTCTAGATACTCTCATCTAGAAGAGTTCATCTTGTAGTATTTATTCATAAGTTGGACATCTAAACTGGAACTGAATGACGACAGCCCATATCCAAGTCCTCATTCAAACCAATAATCGTTGTTTCCTCACAACAACTAAACTTTATTCTTCAATTGAAATATCACTATTTTAAATATTCTCAAGTTCTAAATTATCATCTCAACGTACACAGGTTTTGACGTAAACTCATACGTATAACCTTGGTCTTTCGGACTCAAATTCCCGATGTCAATCAACACAAAGCGTTTTATCTAGTTCTAGTGTCATCCCACTAATCACAAGGATAGTCCCCAAGTGATAAATAGAAGTCTCAATAATTATCACTATGTTATACTTCAATTAACAGTTTACAGTGCCTACAGGTTCGCTAAATAGCTCTTACAGTTCATAACATTGCTACATGTCCAAACACTAACTGTCCATCATAAAATCAAAACATCATATACAATCTCAAGTCAGAAATGTTCTCATCACTTATTCTACATCATCATCCGGTCAGCAACTATCAGTGCTAACAGATAAAATTCTCAAATTCTCTAGAATATATGCAACTCAGCATTCAAATTCTCTACATTATATGTAAATCAGCATATTAAAATATTCATAGATATGACATCTCGCTATCCTTGCTTAATAATCCATTACATGTCTAACATTTCATTATCTAACATGTAAGCATAGCAGGCAAGAGCATATAAAATCACATAGTCAGACACATGCACAAACAATTCATTTATGTCTATCTCAGTGTCCTAACTCTAATTCGAGCATATCCCAGATTATGCTCTGATACCATAATGTGAGGGCCCGATCCTAACGTGGTGTTTAATTAACACATAATGATTAATTTGCATAAACAGCGGAAGATTTATTTCAAAGGTCTTATCAAATGGCCTTAAAAAAATTTCGCTTTTAGGTGATACATATATAGTGATACTGAAAAATACGTAATTCCAGTTTCCAATTCAACACTTTGAGCATAACATCAATATCAAGTATAAAAATACAGATACTCGGGGCATACCCCGGTAATTTAAAACATAATTAAAAATATTCTAACAACTACTGGGACTCAAAACATAAAAATATAAACCTGAGCTCGCTCTCAAGGAGCTATGGTATTCACCGATGCTTTACCTCGAGCATCCGCAATACGTCAACCTGTACCACATGTCATGCCCATACAACAAAGACATGACAGCCCCCACTACGGGGGTCAGAACCCAGAACGAGAAATAAATAGGTCATGTCAAGTATGACAAAGTATCATGCAATGCATATCATGTATGAATGCTATGTATGAATGGGTATAAAGAATCGAATCTCAAGATACCAAATATCGGAGTCCAAAGGAAGGTATCATCAAATAATGTCAGCTCGAGCAGAGGGTGCACACGCACATTGCGCTATGAGACTCATCCTATGTGTTGTGTTCGTCCATCCCTCGTGTCTAGGTCCGGTGACACGCGCGTGACTACAGTCGCTACCTATACTGCCTGCCATCGCCGTGCTCGTCGTCCCCGACACTCAGAGTGAATCAACTCAGTCATAATCATGGATATCAAAGGAATGATAGATCAATATGATATGCCCATAAATCATTTATGCATCAAATGACATATGCAACTCAATATATCATGCAATCTCATGTGAAAGTATATACAAATCATGTAATTTCACATATCATGTACTCCAAGACATTCATCATGTCATATAGTCACATAGAATCATATAGTGACAATAAAATCATATCAATCAAGTAATAGCATAAAAGGTCATACAGTAGTATCATTGCACGCCTTTGCCAGACGTCATGATACAACTCATTTCAACGTACATCGACCCAAGCTAATCTACCGAGCCTTCTTAGATCAACCCTGGAATCTATTAACCTGGTCATATAAATTCCAAATAACACTAAGTGTTCAAATAGTGCATTGAATCAATTGCAACTTCTAAATATTGACCCTTAGCGATTTTTTTTAATTTTCAGCTTGACCATTTTCGTAGAAAAATAACTATAAATTCATAAGACCTCCAAATGACTTCAAACCAGTGGGAAACATTCGACAACAACAAGGTTCATTTCATATTTAATGAGCTTTAGCTAATTCATAGGTCTAGAGGTCGATTCATAGCATAATTCATCGAATTCTAATATGCTCTGTTAGTGCAGATTGAGCAGTGATAGGGAAAAGGTCATAACTCACTCATATGAACTCCAAATCATGTGCGGCCAGTTTCAAATGCAAGATAACTCAAAATTCTACAATACATTTCTTATGAGTGTTAAGCAACAGAGTTCATCCTGAGGTACATTATGTGAAAAACGTACAGCCTAAAAAACTCGTAAATTCCCTGTTTCCAGATTGCATAGTTGCTGGTAAAATTAGCATAACGTTTTCATATGAACTACAAATTGAGTGAGGACAATTCATAATGCAAGATAACTTCAAATATTACAACTCTTATTAGAGCCTAAAACTTCAAATTCAAAGCCATTTATTCCCAGAAACACAAAGAACAAGATGCATGAAACTCGCATGCAGTGAATTTCCAGATTTGACACATGTTGGTAAAACGACCATAACCTTTTCATATTAACTCCAAATTAGCTGATTTTGGTGGCCAATTAAATCTAACACAAAATACTACAACTGTTAACAGAGGAGTCATCTTCAAATTCTAAGTTTAACGATGCATAAAACTTGAAATACCAGACTATAACTGCACTGCCTGCTAGCTGAACCGTTTTGACAGCAACTTTTCATGAATAACCACCATGGTTCGACCCTCAATCCTACATGCAAGTTGATTAAACTCAAGGATGATGATATACCTTCAATTATCTTCAAGATTTGAAGCTTCATCAACCACCAAAACCGAACCAAGTTAGAACATCCTTCCCCAATCTGCTGCTACTCAAATTTCTTGCTTCAATGTTGCTCCAAACTTGAATTTTCTTGGTGCATCTTGTTCCTCAAGCTTAGTAGCATTCAAATCCATCTTTGCATGTTACATGCATTCAAAATTGGGGCTAAATGTGGCTGGAATTTCGAAATTCTGGATGTGGAGAGGAGGAGGAGAGAAGGAGTAGAAGGTGGAGGTGAAATAAAACAAAAAAAATCTGAAAATGAATGGGTAAGGGGCGTGGCTTCCTAAGCCCAAATGTGTGGTTTTTAAAATTATTTGATGTATTGTGGAATCCATGTGTCAATACATCATTATCTTGTAAGATTATTGGTCCAAAATCATGTATTAAACATGAGTTAAATTAATTAGTGGCATGTGTTCTCCAAGTGCAATGTGATCATTCACATGCTCATGCACTAAAACATGTTCCACTAGTTGGTTGTCCCATCGTGGTCCGGAACACCTTAATTCAAAGTCTATACTTTTAATTATCCGGGTTGCTTAATCATCGTTAATCCGGATTAATTAGCATCGTGGCCTTACATATAGTGCGTCATCAAGGTCATTCAATATGTAGTTTTTGCATAGGAATCACTTTGATTTCATGCGTCTAAACCAGCGAGGATCCATCTCGTCTTCGCCAATTGTGTCGGATCATCTTTCAAAAACTTTGTCAAGTGCAAAGTAGTAAGACATAAAAGATTTTTTGTTGCCATCTCTTGAAGTCTACGCCGTTTGCGGCTTTTCACCTTGCGTTGAAGGAACATTTGGACATCGTTTCCATCTTATGATTTTATTAAACAATACAAAAGATCTTCTTAAGATTGTTGATAAAAAAATTGTTGGGTACATTGTTCGTCTTCAACTCCACAATGATTTTGTTTGCGCCGTTGTTTGTAGCGGGAAGAAAAATCTGTAGATGACAATGTTCAACTTTGAGTTGAAGCTAATGTTGCACATTATCTCCTTAAAGAAGAATTTTCCCCGCACACGATGTTCACGAAATACGACAATATTCTCCTAAGATACAACATCTCTTTACTTGTTATAGTATCACCACAAATCACAAGCATCACAACCACAAATGTTGCAAACTCTTTTTTTTCAAGTACAAGATATGAATGTGATGCAAAATTATTTAATTTTGCCTTTTGCTCACAATATTGTTTGATTCTTGCAAAATGTATATTAAAATTAATGGGGATGTGTTATAATTATACTTGGCTTAAGGACACCACAAAATGGCACCATTTGGAAGTTTTTTTTCAATTAACAAACGCACTTAAACGCGAAGGGACATACTCGTTCATGAAAAAAACGGCCAAAAGATTTCCTGGGCCGAATGACGGGCGCTCGAGCGCCGATCCTACTGCCCAAATTCTTGGCAGCGCTCGAGCGCCAGCCACGCTGCCCGGTTATCGAGCATTCGACTTTTCATTGTGTCAATCTTGCTTAATTTGAATTCATTAAGCTTCAAAATTTTCAACAAGAACTGGGAAGAACGAATGAAGTTGAAATTTTGTCTGCCTGAGGCATGGACTCGTATTTGAATCCGTGCCAGGGTCTTTGCCAACATACCAAAAATAAGTCCCTTATGACCTCCAATGGTCTAGTGGTGGAATTTTGGACTTTGAATTCCAGAAAACAAATGATATATTATTATATTTTGGCTCATGAAAACAACACAACGTTAAGTTCTGATTGCGACATCTGCATCGTACAAATATATATACTATTATCACTCTATCTATAATAATTTCCTGTAGTTTTTTTTTTTTTGTTTGACGAAACAGTTGCTACAAATATATATAATAACTATTTGACAATTAGGAATAAAATTAATATAAAGTTCTTGTGGATACTTGTACGAATATCCAATGCTGCCGGATATCTCATGCACAACTAGGAATGGCAACGGGTCGGGTCTGGGACGAGTTTGGCCAATCTCAGGACCTGTCTCGCTGCACATAAAACGCGGACCCGCCCGCCCTGCTTAGACCCGCGAACTCGGCGGATTTACCCGCCCCGCCCCCCCGGTTACAGTTTTTTTTATTTTTTATTTTTTTTTAAAAAAAATTTTTAGCTAGAAATCAATTTTAAAACACAAAAGTTAAGTTTTGTGATTAAATTTCATGTTTTCTCTAGTAAATATTTATAATAAACATTGAAAAACCATATTTAAACTTCTAAGTATTTATTATTGCTCTTATAAATATCCAACTTTTTTAACATGAACACATGAACTTTGATATAAAAGTAAATAATGACACTTTATTGTTCAATTAAAGAAGCAAAATGTATAATCAATATCATATTTTTTTTAAAAAATTAAAAATATATTGCGGGACGGGTACGGGGCGGGTTCGGCCAATCCCAGGACCCGCCCCGCCCCACTTCCAAACCCGGTTGAAGCGGGTCCAGACCCGCCCCGGCGGGGCGAGTTCAATGTGGGTCCGGGTCTGGACCCATCCCATTGCCATCCCTATGCACAACCTTGTTAAAGAAGTTCCAACATATTGCTATATGTCAAATAAATTATAATGCGGATATAATAAATAAATAAAAAAGATGGGGATATGAAATAACGATATCACGAAAACTATTTATATGGATCGGATGTTTATAAAGATCAACATACATAAATATGTACGTAAAAACCAGATGTATAGAAGTGGGACCACGATATTACTAGTAGCGATGGTTACATCACTGAATTTGAAATTTATTATAAGATTTAAATATTTACAGACATAAAAATCTAAAAAAAATTACACTCCAAATTATTTTTACCTTCTAGTGAGAATAGCTATACTCATCAATCACATCATTAATCAAGGTTCTCTAACTGAGCCATAATTAATCACTTGAGGTGAAGACTCGTAGACTAGGCTAAATAGCGGGACCATCTTGGCTATCCCATGGGACACCACTCTATGGGGTAGATCCCACCACACATTGAAAATATTCTCATGAGAATATTTTCAATGTGTGGTGGGATCTACCCCATGGGATGGTGCCCCATGAGATGGGTAAGACAAAAGCATAAATAGCATATAACTGTTTAATTTGTTGAAGAAAAATTAATTAGACGGTTAAAGGGAGGGACAAGACATTTGATGACAAAGGAGAAAAGTTGGACATTATTATCAATTATTTACCCTATCTAATATTATTGTGTCGTTATAGATCGAAATTTCGTTATGGTCCAATTATAAACAGTAATAAATGTTCATGAAATGGTTAAATCCAAATTATTATACCATCATTACTTTATCTATAATTATTTACATCAAGTGTTTTTGCCTCAGAATAAAAATTTCTAGATTCGCCTTGGCCACATGTCAGGCACTCACGTGTGGATAGTGAAGTCATTAGAATAGTATTTACGTGAAGGATCGTACATTAGTAGCTTTTGAAAGATGTATTCATGGACTCGTGCTGTGTTTGTGCAATGTCCATGTTAATCCTTGTCAGTTTCGGTTCACTACAAGAAGACTTCTATGCATGTCATAAGAAGTGGGGACTTTTAAGCCTAAACTTGGGGAAAAAACTAGGGTGGCTATGCGTACGGGTCTTACCCGGATCCGTTTAAGCCCTCCTCGCCAGGCGGGTTTGGACCGGCTTTAACGGGTTTTTGAAGTGGGGCTGGGTATATATTGTAATTTTTTTAAAAATTTAATATCGAATATATATTTTACTTCTTTAGCTGAATCATAACGTGGTATTATTTAATTTTATATCAAAACGTATATCTTCATATCAAAGAAGTTTGATATTTTGAAGGTGATGAGAGTAAACTAATAAATATATGTTAGCTTAAATATTGTTTTACAAGTCTTATTATAAATATTTACCAGGGGCGGGGCGGGGCGAGTTGAACCCGTTGGATTTGTCAACAATTTTTTTGGTAGCAAAGTGGATCCTGGGTTTGACCAAACTCGTCTATGACCCATCTCATTGTCACCCTAGAAAAGAAAATTGAGGATTCTTCATTGATTCATCCATATGTTCACCTATTTCTGTTTGCTGATGTCAGTCACCAATATCGATCAACACAGTGATATATAACACTGATATCCCTAATTCTGGAGGCCCAGTAGGTCTTGAGGTCCGAACTTTATTTGGGCCCGGTCAGTGCGGGGCCCATTTAGTCAACAAGGGACGTCGTCACGGATTATCCCGGGCTGTCCTCGTAGCCACTGTATGGCTCTCCGACCGACCCGAGCTTATTACGGGCGCGATCACCTCTGTCCAGCTGCCACTATCATTCCGGAGCCGGGGCGGCGAGGAAATACATCAAGAGGTCGGGTAGGTCCTCCATGTGACATGCCACCCGAGCAGAGGCACTGTCACGTCGGCAGATCAGGACGGGCTCTATTTAGCAAGATATCCGGGCTGGGGAGCCCTTTCCTCAATAGGACAGGACGGGAAGTCATGGGACAGAATAGGCGAGCTGGGGCCGTTTAGGGTGGTCCTGCATACCGAGGCTAGGGTGGCAGGAGTCGGACACCTATTAAAGCAAAAGCTAGACCTGCCAACCAATCAGGGGGTGGTCAGGCACTGTGAGTAAGAAAAGCATATTACCAGACACAGAGAATCATCAGAGCAAGAGGGTCGTACGAAGTAGGTAGCAGGCGCAGATGGTCCCCCATCTATGGTCCCCCCCTCAGTTTCAGACATTGTCTCCAAAGCCCCAGGCAAGGCGTCGGGACCACTGACTACCCTCCCCCTATAAAGAGGAGAATTGTTAGCAAGAAGACTCTCTCTCGATTCACCAGTTTGATCGCCGGAGATTCTTAACCAATTAAGACTTTACCAGGCTCCGACCTAACCAGTGATTTCACGAAATAGCTCATCCATCTTCCCCTATAAATTCATTTGTTATCAAAGCGAACCAAAAAAGGAGGTAACAAATTGGCGCCGTCTGTGGGAAACTTTGAGCAAGAGACGTTGATGCGATGGTAAGAACAAGGAGAACGGAAGCAGAGGAAAATCGAGAGCACCACGCCTCCACCAATGGCGAGGAGCAGCCACTGCCCGGGGTAAACATGACAGTGGGAGCTTTGACACTGGAGCAGCTCACAAGACTGATTGCAGTTACGGTGGAGCAAACCATGAGGAAAAAGGAAGGTCCGTCCGAGGGCGTGCACGGGGAAAGCTCCCAGCAGATGAAGGATCCCGAACAAGGAGCAACTTCCCGGCCTAAAGTGACTGCTGTTCCGGATCTGGAGGGCCAGGTGGAAGAGCTGAAGGACGAGGTCCAGAGGATGAAGAGAGGGATGGGGGGTACCTCTGTCAGGAGGGGAACCCCTTTCTCGGGTGAAATAGTGAACGAGGAACTCCCAAATAACTTCCGACCCCCCAATGCTGGGGAATACGACGGGAGCACGGACCCGGAAGAACACCTGGGCAGGTTCGAAAATGCGGCCATGCTACATTGTTACTCGGATCGCCTTAAGTGCAAAGTGTTCCTAACCACTTTGGTGAGGTCGGCCCAGAAGTGGTTCAATCAGTTGGAGCCGGGTTCCATCACTTCCTTCGCCGGATTTAGCTCCGCGTTCTTGCACCAGTATGCCAGCAGCAAGCGGTATAAGAAGACCTCTCTGAGCTTGTTCGAGATGAGGCAGGCCGAGGATGAGTCGTTGAGGGAGTATATCAAAAACTTCAACACTGTGATACTCGAAATACCTGCCTGCCCGGCGGAAATTCTGATCAGCGCCTTCACCCAAGGCCTGAGAGGAGGAGACTTCTTCCGATCCTTGGTAAAGAAGCCTCCTGTTACCTATGATGATCTGCTCACCCGAGCGGAGAAGTACATCAACGTGGAGGAGGCCCAGCAACTGAGGAGGAAGGAAGTGCGGAGGACTGGGGAAAAACGGATCAACCAGGGCGAGAAGAGGCCAGTGGAAGGGGCACAGCTCGGTCGATTTTCCCATTATACGCCGCTGAAGGTCTCCAAGGAGGAGGCCGTCCGCATATGTGAAGACAAACAGGTGTTGCAAAAGCCGGCACCAGCTAGTGTGGAGCCGAGCAAGGAGGCCCCGGAGAAATACTGCATCTTCCACCAAGCGACTGGGCACACCACACAAGATTGCCATCGTTTGGATGAGGAGCTCGAGAAGGCAATACAGAACAGTTCCCAGTTCAAGCAGTTGTTGTCCCGACCCGTCCCACCAGGGGATAATCTTCCTCGGGGAAGGGGTCGAGGACCGTCATGGACGAGAGGGAGAGGGGGACGGACCAACTTCCGTCCTCCGTTCCGTGGTAGAGGACGTGCTCGAGGACCCCCAAGGAGCTTAAATGACGTCAACCCTACCCGCGCTGACTCCCCAAAGCGGGGAGTCATAAACATGATCTCGGGCGGGACAACGGATGGGGATTCCAACAGGGCTAGGAAGGCTGTCAGCAGGAGGGAGACCCTGAGTGTAGGAGGGGTTTGTGGTGCCGAGGAGGAGGTGGTTGTCAGTTTTGGGCCGCGAGATCTGGAGAACATTTGCACACCCCATAACGATGCCCTGGTCATACGGGCCACTGTTGCCAATTATGAGGTTGGGAGGGTGTTTGTAGACACCGGTAGTTCCGTGAACGTGTTGTTTGATGAAGCTTTTCGGCAGATGGACTTAGGAGGGTATCAACTCGAGCCAATCAACACCCCACTATTTGGCTTCGCTGGGCACACCGTGTACCCCCTTGGTCAGATTTCCCTGCCCCTTTCCCTGGGAGGTAACGAAGATCGGAAAACCAGGCTGGTCACATTCACCATTGTGGCGGCCTCATCTTCATACAACATCATTCTGGGGAGGCCAGCTATGAACGAATTCAGGGCTGTGGCCTCCACCTTCCACCAAAAGATCAAGTTCCCTGTAGGAAAAAGAGTGGGGGAAGTTAGGGGAGACCAGCCCTCATCCAAGAAATGCTACGCGGAAACTGTGAAGTTAGAGGTGAAAAGATCCCGAAGGGGCGGTGATGAAGGACGGGAGGATAGGGGGGTGCAGATGGTGCAGGAGGTGCAGGCGATGAGGGACGGAGAAGAGGAAATTATATTAGTCCCAGGACAGCCCGATAAAACCACAAGAGTAGCGGCTGACCTAGACAGCGTCCTGAAACACGACTTGTCGAATTGCCTGTCCAAGCATGCCGGAATATTCGCCTGGTCCCCGACCGAGCTGACAGGGGTGTTGCCCTCTGTAGCCCAGCACCGGTTAAATGTCAATCCAGAAGTAAAAGTAACCCGGCAAAAGAAGAGGCATTTTGGACCAGATAAAGACAGAATTATCCGAGCCGAGGTTCAGACCTTGCTGAGGGCCGGACAGATAAGGGAGGTACAATTCCCCACCTGGTTGTCAAACGTGGTTTTGGTTCCAAAGTCGGCGGGGAAATGGAGGATGTGCATCGACTTTCGTAATTTGAACAAAGCCTGTCCCAAGGACTGTTATCCCCTACCTCGGATCGATCAGCTGGTGGACTCCACCTCGGGGTACGAGCTGTTAAGTTTCATGGACGCGTACCAGGGATATCACCAAATACCCTTGGCGGAAGAGGACCAAGATAAGGTCAGTTTTATCACGTCGGATGGAACGTTCTGCTATGTGGTCATGCCCTTTGGCCTCAAGAACGCCGGGGCCACATACCAGAGGTTAATGGACAAAGTGTTTGAAAACCAGGCGGGAAGGAACATTGAGGTTTATGTGGATGACATCTTGGTAAAATCTAAAGGCCAGGCAGACCTATTGCCCGACTTAGAGGAAACTTTTGCCACACTAAGCAGGTTTGGTCTGAAATTGAATCCGGCTAAGTGCGTATTTGGTGTGAAGAGCGGTAAATTCTTGGGTTTCATGGTAACAGAGAGGGGGATCGAGGTCAACCCGGAAAAAAGTTAGAGCAATTCAGGACATGACCTCACCTCGCAGCATAAAAGAGGTGCAAAAACTAACAGGGCGGATTGCGTCCTTAGCTCGTTTTATTTCCAGGTCAGCTCATAGGAGTTACCCTTTCTTCCGAGTGCTAAGAAAGGCGAAAAAGTTCGCATGGGACGACGAGTGCGAGGAAGCTTTCTCTGACCTGAAGAAGCACTTGGCCGAGCTGCCAGTCCTGGTAAAGCCAGAGCCCGGCGAGCGATTATGGATCTACTTGTCTGCCACAGAAAGCGCTGTTAGCTCGGTACTAATAAAACAAGACGATACGGACCAGAGGCCGGTGTATTATGTCAGCCATGCACTGAAAGGGGCGGAACTCAGATACCCAGAGGTCGAAAAATTGGCATTAGCTTTGGTCCTAACCGCAAGGAGGCTGAGACCCTACTTTTTGTCACACCCCATCTCAGTGCTAACCAATAGCCCCATAGGGAGGATAATGACCCAGCCTGATGTATCGGGGAGATTGGTGAAATGGACAATCGAGCTCGGCGAGTACGACGTAACCTACCAACCTCGGTCATCCATCAAAGCCCAGGCCTTATCAGATTTCATCGCGGAAATGATAGAGGTTGAAGCTGAGGAGCCCTGGAAGATATACGTGGATGGAGCAGCTAACAGTGAAGGCAGTGGAGTGGGGATTGTTCTGATATCCCCCGCGGGTGAGAAGATGAAGGTCATTATCAGATTAGATTTCCGGGCTTCTAATAATGAAGCAGAGTACGAGGCTATACTGATCGGGCTGAGGTTGGCAAAAGAGGTCGGTGCCAGTCGAGTGATCCTTCACTCGGACTCCCAGCTGGCCACTCAGCAGGTGAGAGGGAATTACGAAGCCAAGAGCGAGAAGATGATAGAATACTTGAAGGCTATACAGGAGATGTCAGAAAGTTTCGTGGAGTGGAGCATAGTGCAGATCCCTAGGGAGGATAATCAGGAGGCCGATGAGCTCTCCAAGTGGTCAACATCCCTGGTTCCTTTGTCACAGAGGGAGTACATATTTCAGACAGAGTTGATTCCGGCAGCTCGGCCCGTCACCGAGGCCCCCGAGGTGTTGGGTTGGATGGCCCCGATTTTGAACTACTTGAAAAAGCTGGAAGTACCCGCTGATAAGAACCAAGCCCGACGGTTAAAGAGGCACGCATTCCGTTTTGTTCTGATAGAGGATGTGTTATATAAGAGGTCATTTGCCGGACCCCTCCTCCGATGTCTCAACTCGGAAGAGGCAGAATATGTGCTCAGAGAAATTCACGAGGGATGCTGCGGGGACCATCTCGGGGGGTTGGCTCTGGCCAGAAAGACTCTCCTTGCTGGGTATTTCTGGCCTACCCTGAGGAATGACGCGATCAGGACTGTAGTCACTTGTGAGGGTTGTCAGAGGAACAGTAATTTCCAGTCAAGGCCAGCAAACCTCATGAAAGCGGTAACATCGGCCTGTCCTTTCGATAAATGGGGCCTGGATATCGTGGGACCTTTCCCGGTGGCCCCGAAGCAAAAGAAATTTCTATTGGTGGCTGTAGATTATTTCTCGAAATGGGTCGAGGCCGAGCCTTTAGCCAAGATCGCCGAGGAGAATGTGCTGGACTTTCTGTGGAAGAATATAGTTTGCCGCTTTGGAGTACCCAGGAAATTAATCTCAGACAATGGGAGGCAGTTCCAGGGGCAGAGGTTAATGGCTTGGTGCAAGGAAATGAAGATCGAACAAGCCTTTACATCAGTAGGTTATCCACAGAGCAACGGGCAGACAGAGGTCACCAACCGATCAATTGTGCAAGCTTTGAAGGCCAGACTGTACGGGGTTGGCAAAGACTGGGTGGACGAGTTACCAAGTGTGTTGTGGGCTTACAGAACGACAGCTCGCGTCCCAACTGGAGAAACGCCTTTCAGCATGGTGTATGGAACGGAGGCCGTGCTACCAGCTGAGGTTGGAAAGACCTCTGCCAGGGTCCAGGCATATGATGGCGACAATGAAGAAAGCCGGGCTCTGGACCTGGATCTGATCTATGAGAAACAGGAAAGGGCGGCTATAAGGATGGAGGCTTACCGCAGCAAGATAGTCAGGGCCTACAACAAAAGGGTGGTACCCCGAAATTTTCAGGTAGGGGACCTCGTCCTCAAAAAGGTCAACCCAGCAGGGGAGGTAAGAAAGCTTGACCCCCGATGGGAGGGACCATACAAAGTAGTCCAGAAGCTGAGTTCCGGGTCGTACTACTTGGAGGAGGAGGAGGCCGACGCCTAAAGAGACCTTGGAATGCATATCACCTCAGAAAATATTATTCCTAGGCATTTTGTTGTTATTTCAATTCAATGTACGAACGCTGTTATTTAATGAATTTTTCCTTTAAACCTCTTGTCCGAAATTAAAAATGCAGGTCCGCCCTGCATGCTAAAGCCCAGGTGTATGAGGCCCTGGCAACAATTAAAAGTGCAGGTCATTCCTGTCACTAAAGCCCAGGTGTATGAGGCCCTGGCAACAATTAAAAGTGCAGGTCATCCCTGTCACTAAAGCCCAGGTGTATGAGGCCCTGGCAACAATTAAAAGCACAGGTCCGCCCTGCATGCTAAAGCCCAGGTGTATGAGGCCCTGGCAACAATTAAAAGCACAGGTCCTGCCCTGCATGCTAAAGCCCAGGTGTATGAGGCCCTGGCAACAATTAAAAGTGCAGGTCATCCCTGTCACTAAAGCCCAGGTGTATGAGGCCCTGGCAACAATTAAAAGCACAGGTCCGCCCTGCATGCTAAAGCCCAGGTGTATGAGGCCCTGGCAACAATTAAAAGCACAGGTCCGCCCTGCATGCTAAAGCCCAGGTGTATGAGGCCCTGGCAACAATTAAAAGCACAGGTCCGCCCTGCATGCTAAAGCCCAGGTGTATGAGGCCCTGGCAACAATTAAAAGCACAGGTCCGCCATGCATGCTAAAGCCCAGGTGTATGAGGCCCTGTCAACAATTAAAAGCACAGGTCCGCCCTGCATGCTAAAGCCCAGGTGTATGAGGCCCTGACAACAATTAAAAGTGCAGGTCCTCTCTGCATCATAAAACCCGGGTGTAGGGGCGCAGGTCAAGAGGACATCATCAGCTTGCAAAGATTACTTCTTCAAGATCGGGTCGGATAGGTCCTTTTTGCATGGCTGTCTTTGGAGATTAACAGGTTAGCCCTGTTTTAAGATTTAATTTTGTTAGATTTATTTGTCGTTATGGCACGAGGGCCCTGCGCGGCATTCAGTTCTACGCGGGGGGTTATTTATAAGTTGTATTTTATTGGATCAATCCAATGTAAAATCACGGGTTGGCTCGGCTGGTGTAAGGGGTCGGGACGTTGCGAGGGAAACCAATTCCTAACAAGTGACAAGTTACTTCAGACAAGACAATCAGTTCAGAATGACCTCGTTACAACAAAGGATAAATTAAGAGCAGGTCAGGCTATTTGATGAAGTCGGGGGGGATGCTGGCAATGATGGCGTTAAGGTCCAGGAAGTCGTCAGGGTCCTGGTCACTAGGCGGGAAGCCCTGGGCTTTGAACTGGCCCTTGCACCCCTCGAAGCCGAGATCCAGAAACTTGAAAGCCTTGGAGGCCAGCATGCGCGTAAACTCCTCCGACTTGATGAAGGCTTCGCGTCGGGCTGATTCACCTGCTACATAGGACTCCAACTCGGACTTAACCTTTTCAAGCTCAGCCCCGACATGAGAAAGTTCTCGCTCCTTCCCGGCCAGAGCAACACGGAGCTAGTTCTGCATCCGCTCTAAGTCGGGTCATCGAGGCCCTGTAGGACTCCAGTTCAGCAGCATCCGCCTCGGATTTAGCTGTAGCATTCTCAGCTTCTGACTTGGCCTCCCGCACCGCTTTCTTCGCGTCTCTGGCTGATTGGCCGTAGTTTGCACCCCGATGAAGGCTCTCGCACATCATCACTAGGCCCTGCAGAGAATAGGGGGAGAGGAACTCAGTAACAAAAAAAAAAAAAAAAAAAAAAAAAAACTTACTGATAGGGCCCGGGATACGCCTTCCTCTGCTAATGGTTTCCACCTCAGCTCGGAGAGGACTTGTTGATCAGCGGAGGAGGTCAGACACTCGACAATCCGGGCGGACAGACCTGAGGGGGCAGAGTTGATAAGGCTGACTTCTCGGGTATATCCCACTGGTACCCCTGGTGAACCCGGGTCGGCAGGAGCGACCGATAGATGGCTTGGAGGGGAAGCAGGCGGGGTGTCGATCTCATGAATAACCGGGGAGGTTGCCACCTCTTCCCGAGTCGGGATCCTAGCTGCGCCCCCATCCCTTTTTCTTTTCCTCAGGCCTGTCTCCAACCCAACCTCTTCGGCGCGAGGAGGGCTGGCCACTGGAGATGGGGGGTTTGGGGGAGCGACGGCCGCACTGGGATGATGGCTCGAAGGGCCCGCCCCGGCCGCTCCTTTTCCAGCTTTTTTCTGGGACGCCATGGAAGATAGCAGCTGCTGGAGAGATATATTATCTGCAAGACAAAGGATTCAGCTCAGACAAAAAAAAAAAAAAAAAAAAAAAAAGGTGGGCGGGACCGTGTGGAAGAACGTACCACCAGGGACGTCTGGATAGGAGCTCAGCCCAAAGCGCCTGAGTACGTCCTCCCTGATTAGGGCAGCTGAATCAAAACGCCGACCCCCAAGGGTTGAGATAACCGTTTGGAAGAATACGTCATCTTTATACTTTCTGGGCAGAGGTCGGGGGGTCGGCAGTGTATCGCGCCAGGCCATAGGGCAAGCCCAACGTCGAGGTGGTTTGACAAAAAAGTAGCTTTGTTTCCATCCTTTACGGGAGCTCGGGATGTTATTTAGAAATTTATAAAAGGTTCGGGCACCAAAGTAAAACGCCCCGGGAGAGGGGGGTGTTTCTTAACTTGAAAAAAATAATTAAGAAGGGTAGGGGAGAAGGGCAGACCCAAGGATCGGAAGAGGGCAATGACAGATACTAGGCTCTGGTAGGAATTGGGGGTCAACTGGCTCAGAGAGACACAATGGTAGTGGGAGAACTCCTGGAAAGGAAGGGGGATAGGAAAGCGAAGTCCGCTTTTAAGCTGCTCGACGAAAAAGGGAAAGTACTCGGGCGGGGGGAGGTGCGGACGTTCACCAGCCCTAGGGACCCGGATGTCGTGATCCGGTGGGATAAACCAAGTACGGAGAAGGTGCTCGGCCTCGGGGGAGACACACGAGTCGAGGATCTCGTACCAAGGAAGCCCAGCCTGGGCCAGGCTCCTCGGGTCGAGAACCTCGAAGGTGGGGAGAGAAGGGTCAAAAACCCTAGGAGGGACTTGTCGGAGGGGCGCCACCTCGGGAATGTCTCCCTCGGGAGCATCCGACCTCTGACCCGAGGGACTGGGGAGATCAGACCCTTCGTCCTGATCGTCCCCCCCTCGAAAGAGGGCGCCAGAAGTGGAAGAGGTAGAGTGCGACATAAACAGAAAGGGAGGCAGAGCTGACTTACAGGATTTTTTGGAGAGGCGATTGATCCGACCTAGAGCGCAAATGGAGGAAAATAACTCGAAAGCCCCTATTTATAGAAGATGTGGCTCATGGGCCGAGGAAAGCCTGGCCCAAACCAACGACGCAGATGAAGGGAGCTGAACAGTCGGAGCGCCAGATAAGGGCACGTGGCCTGACAACCCGCTAGGGTTGGGTACAGGACAGCTGTCACCCCGAGACCCGGAGTTGTCCCATCAAAGGACCGGGGATCAGGAACCAATAAAGTTCGCCACAAGCCCATTAGTCGAGGCAGCGCTACACTAGCTCGACTAGGGGGGGGATACTGATGATATCCCTAATTTTGGAGGCCCAGTAGGTCTTGAGGTCCGAACTTTATTTGGGCCCGGTCAGTGCGGGGCCCATTTAGTCAACAAGGGACGTCGTCACGGATTATCCCGGGCTGTCCTCGTAGCCACTGTATGGCTCTCCGACCGACCCGAGCTTATTACGGGCGCGATCACCTCTGTCCAGCTGCCACTATCATTCCGGAGCCGGGGCGGCGAGGAAATACATCAAGAGGTCGGGTAGGTCCTCCATGTGACATGCCACCCGAGCAGAGGCACTGTCACGTCGGCAGATCAGGACGGGCTCTATTTAGCAAGATATCCGGGCTGGGGAGCCCTTTCCTCAATAGGACAGGACGGGAAGTCATGGGACAGAATAGGCGAGCTGGGGCCGTTTAGGGTGGTCCTGCATACCGAGGCTAGGGTGGCAGGAGTCGGACACCTATTAAAGCAAAAGCTAGACCTGCCAACCGATCAGGGGGTGGTCAGGCACTGTGAGTAAGAAAAGCATATTACCAGACACAGAGAATCATCAGAGCAAGAGGGTCGTACGAAGTAGGTAGCAGGCGCAGATGGTCCCCCATCTATGGTCCCCCCCTCAGTTTCAGACATTGTCTCCAAAGCCCCAGGCAAGGCGTCGGGACCACTGACTACCCTCCCCCTATAAAGAGGAGAATTGTTAGCAAGAAGACTCTCTCTCGATTCACCAGTTTGATCGCCGGAGATTCTTAACCAATTAAGACTTTACCAGGCTCCGACCTAACCAGTGATTTCACGAAATAGCTCATCCATCTTCCCCTATAAATTCATTTGTTATCAAAGCGAACCAAAAAAGGAGGTAACAAACACAAATAGTGTTCGCCAGTGAGCATTCTGTGTTTTTTATGAGGCAAAAATATTATATATAAATAAAATACATTAAGTATTCGAAGAGTTATATAGTAGACAATAAAGGAGAATATCGTCCAAACTAATAAATTAGTACGCAAACAACTGATTTTCTAATCCAATCCGATGAACAAGAATTTTTTTTTTTGCTTCTGCGTTTAATCTAAAGACAAGTTCTGTGTTTTATAAAATCCAATAAATTATCTTCGTATTTCTCTGGCTTTTTGAAAATTCGTTTGTTTTTTTCCAACTAAATAGTCCATTCTCGACAAACCAAATTGTTAATCATTCCTTATTTTCTTTAATATGGACCCAAAAACTATTGTGTTGAAAAAGATAACTAGGCCCTTGTGGAGTGCATATATCTCATATCGCTCATCTATCATGTTCCAAGATTTTAGTCACTAAAAGTTACATTTTATGATGTCAACCATTGCACAATCACATATACATGAACTAAATTTTCATATCGCTCATCGATCATGAACGGCGACACCGACACGATACGGACACGGCGACACGAATTTTTAAAATTTTCAGGATATGGTACATCTATGTGTGTGTGTGTATGTTAATAAAATTAACATTTTTTAAATTCTAAAATCATGTCAAAACAACAAATATTTTTACCAAATTCAAGAAGCATATAATAAAATGCATGTCACTGGAATCATTATAGTATCCCTCATGTTAACATCAAATGCATAGTACTTCAATTAACATAAAGTTTAACAAACATATACAAATAAAATATAACGCCAACAATATTATCACAAAATTCAAAAAACATGTAAATAAGTACATGTCACTGAAATCATCATAATATCACTCATATCAACACTAAAATTATATTACTTCAATTGACACAAAGTTAATACGTCCAAATTTCTTTTTAATCAAAACTTTTTAAATTGTACAATTAACCCCAAAAAATGTTATTTCAGTGTCGGATACGCCCATGACCATGTCAGACAATGGTGCCCAATTTTGAGATGAGTGTTTGATACGAGCGTCTGATTTTATTTTATTTTGTAAAAATTAAGGACACGTCATGTTGGGTGTCTGATACGTGTCCGAAAAGTATCGATGTCTTAGAAACATCTGATAATACACCAAATGCTTTTTAAGAGTGTCCGTACATAGATGCGGATACAGGGATCAAACCGACCCACCACGGACTTAGCAAAGACAAAACCATTGTTTGTATGATCCACGTCATCTCAGACAACAACATCAAAGGCTAAATTCCACCCACTTGGCAAAATCAACTGAGATCATGCACCCCAACATGTGCTGAGTCTTCTTTCACTGAAGTGGGCCGACATAAGACTGTTACCACGTGCAACATGCCAGGCCCATGGACCCGATAAAGGCCTTTATGTCAAATCCGATGGGTCAGCTCGAACTCAATGTTTCACTGAATAAATGATTTCAGAGTGATTCTCGTACCCATTTCTTTTTAGAAAAATAAATAAATAAATTATTTTATTTTATTTAATTTTTCTTCTTTTGATTTTATGAGAAGAGGGAAAATAAAATTTGTGACAATGACAGGTTAATTGTATTTTAATTTCTACATGACACATTTTTGTTGCATTAAATTTCGATTCCCAGCTATTATGTCTTACACTTATGCATTGTTTAGTACTATAGATGAGATGAGATGTTTGAGATACGAAACATTGTAACACAGCTCACATTTTTGATTTAAGGAATTCTCAATACCTTATTTGTTTTATTTGCATAATTTCGCCATTATCTATATATATACACCGGCAATATTATTATCAATTTCAATTAAAAGGACTGAAAATCTAATCATATTGCTTTTCTTCACAGATTAAGTGAGTATTGGTATATTTGATGCTACTATTAAGGGTAACATCTTTATTCCATTGACATATGTCTCAATCTTACACATTTGTATGTAAGATTATGATACGCGTTTGAGATTATGACATGCGTCGTAATCTTGGGGGTTAATGATGTTACCCTTAAGATAACATCAAATAGATCGCTTGTATATAAGCGACAACATTGTTATTTATTGAAATGTGTTAAAGTATGTGACCAGAATGAATCCGGGATAATTTTTTTCTTTTGGATGAGCGATTAATTTTAATTTAAGCCGAAAAAAATAATATATGATATTACTATTGTAAAATCAATAATAGATTCATGCACAAGCAAGCTTCCAAATACCTGTTTACAATGAGGAGTAACTACATGTCAATATATATTATTTCTCTAATCTTGTTGATAAAAAAGTTTTTTATTGTTGCTAATCATAAATTAAGCTTGCAATGTCATTGCCGACATACTAAAATATATGAACAACCACCATTAAAAAATGAATAAGATATGACATCCGTACACTCTAAAAAATATATATATATATATTATTAGTTAGTAAATTAAATAACCTGACAATAATATTTTAGGAAAATGTTTAAATAAAGTTCAATCATATGGGTCCCAATTTTATGCAGCTTCTTGATCTCGTGTTGCTAAATTAATTGATCAAATTATTTTTTGTCATCAATTTGGGGAACATAAAAAATAATTAATTATTAATATCAGTACCAATATATACAATTATAACATTAATATTAATATTTGATGTAGATTATAATATATTTCCATTATACAATTTTTAAATAATATAAAAATGTGTAACCTAGCATCACAAAATTTGTTAGTGGTTGATGTATGGTTAGGTCACATGTGCTTCTTGGCTACCAACAAATAAAATCAAAGGATCTTGAAAGATGGGATTTTCTTCTCACATATTTGACCTGATAACTAGATAGGCTTGAAAGAATACCTAACTACATTTAAAAGAGTTAATTAAAATTGAATGTTCTTGCCTAATTTTATGCTATTTCACTTCACATGTCAAATAAAAAAGACATTTAAATCTAGATGTGAGTTTTCCAAAAAAATATAAGCTTGGCTCCTAAAATATAACTTTTTTTAATGTGCTCATAAAAAAATTTAGATCATTCGATAGCCATATAAACTCAGCCATGACCCGTCTCAAGTCTGATAACGGAGGAGAGTTGTATGAGGTAGTCAGCGTGCATAAAACTTTGGTGAATTTCTTATGTATGAAAATTAATATAGCTCACTTCACTTAGTGAGATACATGATTGATTGATTGTTGTTGTGTAGGATGCCACACTCTATAAAAATTATGTTCTAGCCAAGAACTTCTAAATTTGAATCTTTTATGTAGGAGTGCAAGGATAACAAGGTAGCTCAGTATATTTTTACAATATTTGTGCTGCATATATTACAAAATTAGCAAAATGCACAAGAACAAATCGAGTTTTTTTTTCAGGAAGGCAAAAAAAATATTGGTAATGATCATAATGGGTCCTCACTAATGGCAAGTGGATTATCATTTTAAGAGATTAAACCTATATTACTCTAGGTAAAACCTAGATCACATAAGTCCGATGCGCGAGCGGGTGCGAATGCGGATGCGGATGCGCGAGTGCGTCAATTTTCAAAAAATTTGAGTGCGGGTGCGCCTTAATTCGCCTATTAAAAATTAATAAATAAATGAATATATATACATACACACTGATGAAATGAAGTTAAACATACATAATATACATCATATTTAACAAACTCACATCATTATTATATTATTTACAAATTTACAATATGAAGTTCTAACAACTTTGGTGTTTGCAGCTTTACCATTCTTAAAAAAACATTAAAATTAGATTTATTGAAGGATCTAACATTGACAGCTTTGCAAAAATGTTATAGCCAGTGATACAACGTAATTTGAATCTTGTATTTGATCGTTCGTCTAGTAAGGATTCTCCGAAAAATATATTGTAGAAAAAGAAATGAAGTATTAACGTTTTGTTTTATTTTAAGAGATAAAATAACGATTTTGAAAAATGAAACCAAATTGTTCATATTTATTTCAACATGTTTGGTAGTAGTATGAATTTATTAAAAATGACTCATATTATTTCCGGACACTTATATTATTACCTTATGAAATGACTAATATAAACATTTAAATTAACTCAATAAAAATAAAAGTTTTATTTATAAAGTTCATTCTATTAATTTTCATAAAAAAACTAAGATATCAAAATTATTATTATTTACCCCGCAAAAATGTTACAAAATCACAGATTTATCATACTTTCTTTTATCACATATTTTAATCGTTAATATGTTATTATGTCTTTTCATGATTCATTATCTATCTATTTACCATATAATATAATTTTCTTACCAACCCGAAATACCTAGAAACCATAAAAATTCATTTCAACCCAAAATCAGAGAATTTTTTTTATAATTACAAAAAAAAAAAAAAAAATCGGAGAATTAGGGAGGATTAATAAGATTTAGTAACTTAGTGCGCGACTTAGTAAATCTTAATGGGCGAATTATGAATTCTTAGTGCGCGAATTATAAAATCTTAGTGCGCGAATTATAAAATCTTAGTGCGCGAACTAAACATTCTTAAAGCGCGAACTAGAAATTCTTAAGTCGCCTTAATGCGGCGCACGCGCACCCAGTTCGCCGGTTCGCGGCCGGAGCGCCAGTGCGTGGAGAGGGGTAGGAGGATTATGTGACTTAGGGTAAAACACATCCTATGTATGATATAAACTATTTGATTCTTTGTTATACATATGATACACATGTTTCATCTGAGACCCTTCCTTGTGGTGATCAACTTAAATTTTCACATTATATATATATAGAAAACTTGGAGTTTTTGAGATTTTTTTATCGGTTTGTCTATTAGAGTAGCTCTCCGGATTACTACACCCCTATCACAACCAGGTTCCATGACTATCCTTAACATTACAATTTCCTTAACATATACAAAATTGATACAAGCTTTTCACCAACACAAGATTAAATATCACTCAAGCACTCCATTGGGCATAAAAACCGATTAGTCGCAAAGAAGTTTGATAACCTCAAGCAATTTATTACAGCCTAGTGCTTCATTACGAAATATCGATGCATTTCTTTGTTTCCAAATAAACCATACCATACACTGCCATTACAATGCCCAAATTTTTCTTAGTTTTTCTTCAGATCCCAGTAAGTGTCATATGAATATCAAACCAATAAAAACATTTCATCCAAACCTGGTGGATGGCAAGTAAGAAAGATGTGACTGGTAGTTTCCTCCTCCATCCTGAAAAACTCGCAAGGTTGACTTGAAACTAAGCCATGAAACAAGGAAGCTCATCTATGAAATATAGCTTAGCTCATGTAATATATATATTTTTTTGTCATTTGTTTTTGCGTGGTTTCTCATCACTAGGGAAGTTTTAGTCTAATTCCTCTCATCAACGAGTTTAATTGCTTTCAATAAAAACAAGTCCGGCACAGTTCTTTACAAAACAAAGTAAAAGGGCCTGGAATCTTTTATGAAATGACAAGCTCTTTCTCTTATGTTCTTTTATTATATTTTTTCAACCACTATTTGGTTGATTTGCCAACACCTGATAAAAGAAATATATGTATATAAAAATAAAGAAAAGACACAAAAATATGATATGCAAATCTACAACATGTCATAAATGGCTTTGCAATTGTACCCTAAAAAACAAGCCTTTTGTTTTCAGAACTTGTATACACATTCATGACATGTTGGTTGGTTAAACAGTGTGTCACAGTACCTAAAAAATACCATTTCAAGCAGTAAAAGTGATCGCTTGAATTGAGCAAAAAACCACTTAAACTATGCCAGTTACATTGTACTACCACTTGGTTGCATGTAAATTCCTAGAAGAGATCAAATCTAAATAAAAAAAGTCTGCTAAGTAAGTAGGAGAATGTGTTAAAATTAAAGAGCTAATCCCCTTGATCAGTAATATCACTTGTTTGGCTAAATCCAGATAACTGATTAATGTTCAAAGATCCCTACGGGGTTTTACCTCATCATGAGAAACATCAGTTTCAGCTATAATTTAGAGCACAAAAGATTTTACCTCTTCAAGTTTACATAGAAATTTTAGCAACATTAAAATCACAGAAGATGTCCTTTTGCAATTTACTCTAATAATATCAGGTAGAAAAAAATGGTGGATATCCTTCGTGATAAGTTCTACATACAATGTTATAATACACATCATGAGGTAATCTTCAGCATTATTTTTCACCTTAAATGAGGGATCTGCCACTTTCATACAATAGGGAAAGTGCACTTCACCTTTCCATTACTATGCATACTTTGGTTAAATATGAATTTATCAAATATTATTTTATTTAGGTAATTTGTTTAGTTTTAAAGAAAACACAAGCTAATTTGTGTAAACATGATTTACAAGAACTGTTCCAAATGTTATGTTTAGTTCATATCAAACTTAAACCCAAGTATACTTTTTTTTATTGATTTCACTTTTCATTCTCCCTTTAATTCACAATCTTGCGTGGCCTATATTACCAAGGATAAGAGATAAGATTACCTAGAAATCAAGACGTATATTGAGAAATAGGAGTTTCAAGTACTGAAATTAATCTACTGAACTCTCTCTAATACTCTGATCCCAGCTTCTTTGGACCAAAAAATAGTGCAAAAATAAAATAAAATAAGCAATTTTATAGTAGCGCATCATCAAATATCAAAATTCCATAACATCTAACATACAGTTCTACCATAATTGCTGTTTTTTCCAAAAGAAAAAACAATATTGAAGCTTCTTAGACAAATGGAAAGCTTAGGTTTTTGACTCATAGCTGAGCTATAGCAGATAAACTATATATGTAACATTGCATTTTCATCGTACAAAATTAACTCGGCGGTGTCATAGAGGAAGAGCCACCGGAAGCAGAGGGCGGCTGCGGTGGCTGCTTCTTTCTCTTCTTCTTCTCATAACTAATCCCTCTTGCCTTGGCCTGTGAATCACGAACTTCACGTAAAAATAGCCTAACTGCCCGAACTCCAAAAGGGTTTGCTTCAGGCTTGCCTCCGTTCTCTTCGTACGCTGCCCGCAGGCGTCCTATGAGAGCATCGAGGCTGCCCCATGCCTGACGCAGCGGGCACGGGCATGGGGCCGGCGGGTTTGGGTGCCCGAAAAAGGGACAGAGCGGGGTGTGAACTTTAGTTTTCCCAAACTGATCTAGGTAACGGAGGAATTCCAGGACGTGGGCCCCGCTGCAGCGGGCGAGCGAGAGTGGGGGCCGGTGGTTTCGGAGGTACTGTCCGAAGGTGTTCCAGTCACGGCGTTTTTGGTTCTCGTATCGGCTTATGGTCTTCGGGGACGAGGCGGATCCGGACGAAGAGGAGGCGGAGGTTAAGTTCCCGGAGGCTTGAGCAGCTGTGGTGTCGGTGGTGATTGTGAAATTGATGATTTCTGGTTTTGATGAGTTCATTTCTTGGTATATATGCTTGTTTTTTGTTTCTAGGGTTCGAGAAAATGCAGTGTAATGTTCTTGATCATAAAATTTAATGGGATCTCAAGAAATTGAAAGAGAAAAAATGGGTAGTTCAAGGTATGAAAGATGATTTAGGTTTCGAGTAAATTTATGTTTGATCAATCCTAGAAATTTTTTTGAAGTTCTATGATGTTTGTTGGGCTTTTATTGCTTAGTTCTTGTGTGCAGACATGTGAAGGGATTGGCTGATTATTTTCCCTAGAAAAGGGGGAGCAACTGTAGTAACAGTAATGATTGGGTGAGGTGGGGGGAGGGGGGGTGTGGGTTGGGTGCAGTTTAGTCAAGTAGAGGTGATTAGTATTTTTGGAGGAACATGATTAGGGTTTTTGTGGAAATGAAAAGACAGTCAGACTTGAGATAAGTAGGGTAGGGTTTGAGAGAAAAAAAGACATGATGGAATAAAATGATTTTATAAATTAAAGGATTGGTAAATTACATTGATCTTCTCATTTATAAGAAAGTTATATTACTTTGATTTTTGAATTAAAATTTTTATCTTTAAAGATATACAATATTGTATTTCGTTTAGTATATGTAAAGTTGGTTTTGTGATGGAATTGATAACGTTATAATATAGTTAAAACTTTATAAATTAATAGACTTGATATTCGCAAAATCCTATTAATTTAGCAATAACAACAACAACAACAATTCAGCCTTTAATCTCAATGAATTGGGGTAGGCTAAATGAACAATGGAGAGAATCAAGTCGGGTCGGACACATGTGTTAGTCTTCCTATTAATTTAGCAAACATTAAATAATAGGTAAATTACATATTAATTAATACACTAAGGTACTGTTTGAAATTAAAAATTAAAAAGTTAAGAAATGATTGTAAAAATAATATGTGATAAATTATATGTTGTTTGATTGGAGGATAAGATGATTGATAATGATTATTGTTTGGTCTAATAACTAAAATACCCTCATAATATAATAATATATATGTTATTATATATATATATATAATGTTATAATAACAATAATAATTATTATAATATATTAATATAATATTATATATATATTATCATAATATATATATAATATTATATTAATATAATATAATAATTATTATTGTTATTATAGCATCATATATATATATATATATATATATATATATATATATATATATATTGAATGATTATGTTGGGAAAATATTTCTAAATTCTGGTGATAACAAATGTTTACTGCTTGAAGCATCTACTGCATCGAAGACGCATACTGATGAAAATAATGTTAATTGACTCTACAAAGATCTACCGATGCAAAGAGTAAAATATATCGGCTACCGGGTCCAAAGATTAAGAGTTATCATCTATCAGATGCAAAGAGTAAAAGACATCGTCTACAAGGTCCAAAGACTAAGAGTTATCATCTACCGGATGCAGAGAATGAACGTCTACTGGAACAAGAGTATATCAGTCCAATGCGTAAATCGATAGGAGATACCAGCAGACGATTAAGAAGACATTAGTTGACCTTAGTCCAGCTGACTAAGTAACTAATGACTATCTAGCAGACGATGGAAAACACATCAGTTGATCTTTTGTCCAACAGACATAGAGTCAAGGAGAAGCCAGTAGACGTATAAGGCAACAAGACAAAACACATACAGACTCACTCTGACAAAGGTACAATAGAGCGCTACACTGCTATATCAGCACCACCAATCGCGTCATATTAAACTAGCTTTTGATTAACGAAATTGAAAAGAATACAAAAATTATTTGGAAGAAAATCAGGAGTTCATTTTACGCGGTTCTTTCCAATTGAATAATAGTTGTCGTTAGACTTTTTACGTCTATAAATACGCCGAAGAAAAGAATGAAGAAAACATTTGCTCAACTCTCAGAAATCCCAAATCAACTTCATTCGAATTCAACCAAAACATTCAAAAACGAATATTACAATATTATGAAGTTTTGCAGAGCAGCACATAAGCATCACTGTGATCTTAAAGATCAAAGTCTACTGAGTCAGCTGCTCAAGAACACTCAAAGATTAAAAGTTTTATATTCTGTGTGAGTGTTATAAAAACACACTGTAACAACTTTGATTGTTGTATTGCTAGGAGTTTAGGCAAATGTGTGTGAGTGCCTGCGAAGACTGTATACTGTAAAGTGTAAACCAAAGTCTTATAGTGTAACATTTTTGCAAAGGAAGAAGGGGAGACATAGAAGCGTTGTGCTTCATACTTCCAGAACATATACTGTGTCAATTACTTTCAGTACTCTATCTTTCTGTTTCTTAATTCTACCGGACAGTTCTAATCTCACAAGTTCAGCAAACATCTTCCGTACTATTTTTAGTGTCTGCTGACTTGCTATCAATTGAGATCCTACCACATTACTTAACAATTTGTTGAACTTAAAAGAATCGAGAAATTGAGTCTAGTGTTTATTCTACCCCCCCTCCCTTCTAAACACTACTCCGATCCTATCAAGTGGTATCAGAACAATGTTTTCTCAATTGTGAGAAATTCCAAGAACTGATGATCTCATTCAGCAAGATTCCTATGTTAAAAAGGATGAATATGATGACTGGAGAATTTGAATGCAAGCACATCTAAGTGCTCAGGATGATGATATGTGGTACGTCATCACTGACGGACCTATGAAGATCTTGAAAGTCAACACAGCAATGGCCATTTTCCAGTGGTGAACCTCAGATGGTTGAAAATGATAGAGCATCTTGGACCAATGAGGAAAAGAAGAAGGCAAATTTGGACAATGTAGTCAATGACATATTGTTCAAGACATTGGACAAAAATATGTTCAATAAAATCAAAATCCTACTGCTAAAGATATCTGGGAAAGATTGCACAGCTGTGTGAAGGAAATGATCAAACCAAAGAGAACAAGCTCATTGTCGCTCTACAAAAATTTGAGAACATCAAGATAATGTCTGGAGAAACTCTAAATTAATACAATGAAAGAGTGATAGGAATTGTAAATGAACTCAACAATCAGGGTAAGGAATTGTCAAACAGAGAAATTACCCTAAAAGTCATCTTCCAAAAGAACGGGATGTGAAGACCATAGCTATGAGAGAATCCAAAGATATAAACAAGATCGATATGCACGATCTATTTGTTGACTTAAAGGCGTACGAGTTCGAGCTAGGCATTCGGGTTGAAGATTAACCAAGTACCAGTCAACCAACGAAAGCCCTTGCTGCATCAGAGTCCCTCTCCACCACAACAGAGATGACTCCTGAACAAATGTGTAATGATGTAATGACTTTGTTTGTCAAGAAATTTGGCAAATTTATGAAGAAGAACCAGAAGACATACCCGTCTTATCCAAGGAAGAAGAACTTCAAGAACAGACCAAAAGAAGATGATCGTGTCTGCTTCAACTGTCTTAAACCGGGACATTTCATCGCCGACTGCACAAAACCAAAGAAGGATGATCAAAAGAGAACGTTCAAGGACTACAAGAAGTCTAAGGAAAAAAGAAGATCATCCAGATGAGACAGTGATCAAAAAGTGATTGTCGCTGAGGAGAACAAAAGTAAGTGGGTTGGTTCAGACTCAGAATCAGAAGAAGCTTCAAGATCCTCAAGTGAAAGTGAAGATGAAGTAGTCCACTGTCTCATGACAAATGACGACAGCGAGGTAACTGATTCAAATCTCTCTGAATTTATACACTCACTAATGTATTACAGGACATGATAAATGAGTATATGAGTCCTTTGAGAACTACAAGACTAAACGTACTAGCCCAACCAAACAGCATGATAGTAAACTTGATTGTGAACAATCAAGGGAGCTTAAATGTTTAAAGGAAAATGTAAGTCTACTCGAGAAAGAAAATGATGAAGTTAAATGTGCACACCAGAAACTTATCAAGTTGGTTCGCACATGGAACACATCAACCGCCAGAAAAGATGAAATACTAGAGTCGATAAGGCTTGCTAGTGATCTTGCTGGTATAAGCTATATCAGCAATGACAGTAATACATCTGGCACTCAATCTCAGCTATGTCTGGTGAAGAACAAGTCTCAAACAATGAACTTTGTTAGATCCAGCACAGTATATGAACCAAGTGAATTGGAAATGAAACCTGTTAAGCCAACACTCAGCAAGGAACGAGCATCACAAAAGGGTATTGGTTATGTCAAGCCAGTAGAGAAGACTAGACCAATACATCAGTCCAATCACGGACATAAGTCTGCTGGTCAGGCAACTCGAGAGGCGAAACCTAACTAGTACTACAATTGTATGCCTATCCAGAAGAGATATATGCTTCCAAACAGGAACCAAAAACCAAAACAACATGCATACGCTCAATATCACACGCAACACCCTAGAACACCATCACCATTTATTGCACACACATTTCAGGACACACACAGACCCAAGAGGTTCAGGGTTATCCAAGTGTCGGTCCCGAAAGGACTAATCTTGTCTGTGTAAGTAATCCATGAGCATACAACGCAGCGGAATAAAATTTTTATGGATTACTAACACCGGATCTATACATAGGTTATCATATCGGATTAAGGTATACGAAGGTCTCACCCTTGTAGCGTGTTTGAAGCAGATTCCACGGAGCAGCACGTCCAACGAACTCCGAGTCACAAACGAAAGTTTTCACCTTCGTCTCTACGGTATCCACACGATCAAATCGAAAGGGACGTTCAAGAACAAGTTGCTAGACTTATTCTTGAACAAACAAGGCTCACGGTTACAATAACTGATCAACGACCACCATGAACCACCAATGAAAGACGGCGGCGATGGAGAAGCTCACGGCTTCTAGGGTTCGGCCGAGAGAGAGCTTGAGGTGGAGGCTAGGGTTTGATATCAAAACAATGATATCAAAGTGTGATTAACAATTAATCAAAACCTCTTATTTATATTATAAGGCTTTTAATTAAGGTTCAAGACTTTCTTAAAGTCTTATGGGCCCAAACCCATGATTTAATTAAAAACCTTTAATCACTTAATTAAGACTCTTCTTAATTAATTAATTCATCCAATGAATTTAATTTCCCTTATCGATTTAATCTTTTGTGCGACCCGATAGGATCTCGTAATGTTGGCAGTGACATAAAATCTCATTTTATGTCGCAAGCATTGAGCGGTATCTAGCAACACATCGATGCTACCCAAATTACGAGAATGTCAATGACTCGACATAACCTTTAGAACTTGTGATAATATTAATCATGTAACTTAATCCCTTTGTCCTTTGTGTTTAGATTGAACACGACTCATGGAATAGTCATACTCGTATATCCAATCTTTATTTCTTGATCCCCAAGTAGAACTAGAATAAACGAATAAGCTCGATATCTCATATCGACTCATTCGAGCATGGCCATGCATTTTAGTTCTCACTTGATCAAGGGCCAAACACATCTCCTGTTATATAGGAGGGACAAATCCTATCTCGATCAGTCAACATCCCTCTACATAATTCATAGTGTATCCAATAGTCGCCTTTATAGATTACCCTGTTACGGGTAACGTTTGACGATATCAAGATACATAACTCCTTATGTTGGGATCTCTGATGATCACAAGTCGTAAGGATTACATACATTATTATCACTATGAGAATTGTATATGACGATCATATAACTATCCATGTTGCATTCTCATGGTGGGTCTGTCCAGTACATCGTTCTCTAACATGTACCCATATGTTGATTTGATATCTCATATCAATGAACAATTCATCGATCAACACATACTAGTCTCTACGTATTATCATTATCCCTTTCATGATAATACTTGACTAGGGACATCTTTAAGAATAATACAATATTATTCTAAGGACATTAACATATATATTAATTCACAATGCACAGTTAAAAGAATAATATATAATAATGAATTGCCATTCATAAAACCATAAACATTGTATGTCTTAAACAATCATCTAATGACTTGTCTTAGGGCATATCCCAACAAATCTCCCACTTGCACTAAGACCACTCAGACATGTACCTAATGCCTAGAGATCTAGTATGACGATCATGCTTCTGCTGTGACAGCGGCTTCGTCAATGGGTCAGATACATTATCATCTGTTGGTACTTTGCATATTTTAACATCCCCCCTTTCAACGATTTCTCGAATGAAATGGAAACGCCTAAGTATGTGCTTGGATCTTTGGTGAGATCTTGGTTCCTTAGCCAATGCGATCGCTCCATTGTTGTCACAATAGAGTTCTATCGGATCTTTAATGCTAGGCACCACTCCAAGTTCAGAAATGAACTTCCTCATCCAAACAGCTTCCTTTGCTGCATCCGAGGCAGCAATATACTCAGCTTCCGTTGTAGAATCGGCTACTGTTTCTTGCTTTGAACTCTTCCAGCTCACAGCACCTCCATTTAGGCAATACACATATCCAGATTGCGATCGAAAATCATCTTTGTCGGTTTGGAAGCTTGCATCAGTGTAACCCATTACATTGAGCTCTTCCTCACCTCCATAAATCAAGAATGTATCCTTAGTCATTCTCAAGTACTTTAGGATATTCTTGACAGCAATCCAGTGACCTTCACCTGGATCAACTTGATATCTGCTCGTCATGCTCAAAGCATACGATACATCGGGACGAGTACATATCATGGCATACATGATAGATCCAATAGCTGACGCGTATGGAATCTTACTTATGCGTTGTCTCTCATCTGGTGTTGAAAGACACTGTTCCATCGAGAGATAAATACCATGTGTCATAGGCACGAATCCTTTCTTGGATTCTTGCATGCTAAACCTTTTAAGCACCTTGTCTATGTATGTACTTTGACTTAGACCAAGAAGCCTTCTCGATCTATCTCTATAGATCTTGATTCCTAATACATAGGTGGCTTCTCCTAAGTCTTTCATCGAAAAGCAGTTCCCTAGCCAAATCTTTACAGATTGCAAGGCAGGGATATCATTTCCAATAAGAAGTATGTCATCTACATACAACACTAGGAAAATGATTACGCTCCCACTGACCTTCTTGTAGACACAAGGTTCATCTTCATTTTTGATAAAACCAAACTCTTTGATTGCATCATCAAAAAATCCAACTCCGAGAAGCTTGCTTCAATCCATAAATGGATCGTTGTAGCTTGCATATCTTTCCAGCATCCTTTGGATCGACAAAACCCTCGGGCTGTGTCATGTACACATCCTCGAGCAGATTTCCATTAAGGAAAGCTGTTTTGACATCCATCTGCCAGATTTCATAATCATGAAATGCAGCTATTGCAAGTAAGATCCTTATGGATTTAACCATGGCCACTGGTGAAAAGGTTTCATCATAGTCAATACCATGAATTTGTTTGAATCCTTTTGCAACCAGCCGACCTTTATAGGTTTGTACGTTACCATCCATATCGGTCTTTTTCTTGAAAATCCATTTGCACCCTATGGGTCGTACCCCTTCAGGTGGATCAACCAAAGTCCATACTTGGTTTGCATACATGGATTCCATCTCAGATTTCATGGCCTCTTGCCATTTCTCAGAATCATTGCCCATAATAGCTTGTTGATAAGATGACGGCTCATCCTCATCAATAAGTAGTAAGTCACCTTGTTGAGTCACAAGAAATCCATATCTCTGTGGCTCCCGGTGTTCTCTTACAGACCTACGCTGGGCTTGTGTCTCTTGAGCAGGTACTTCTTCCACAACAGTTTGTGGTGCCTGCTCTGTTTCCATCTCAATCTCAGGTTCAGTGTTTTCTTGTGGTTGAACATCACTAAGTTCTATTTTTCTCCCACTGGTTTTTCTAGAAATAAATTATCTTTCAAGAAATACACCAGTCCGAGCAACAACTACTTTGTTCTCGGTGGGATAATAGAAATAGTATCCTTTCGTTTCCTTAGGATACCCCACAAATAAACACTTATCAGATTTGGGTCCAAGTTTGTTAGTGGCGTGACGTCTAACGAAAGCCTCACAACCCCAAATCTTCATAAAAGACATATTAGGACGCTTCCCAGTCCATATCTCATATGGTGTCTTTTCCACTGATTTAGATGGAACACGGTTCAGTAAGAAAATCGATGTTTCTAGAGCGTGTCCCCAAAACGATATCGGAAGATCTGCATGACTCATCATTGATCTAACCATGTCTAACAAGGTTCGATTTCTCCTCTCGGATACACCATTCCATTGCGGAGTATACGGAGGAGTGAGTTGTGGGACTATCCCACACTCCTTTAGATAGTCATGAAACTCTTGGCTTAAGTATTCTCCTCCTCGATCTGATCGAAGGATTTTGATACTCTTGCCAAGTTGGTTTTGTACTTCATTCTTGAAATCTTTGAACTTTTCAAAGGTTTCATGCTTATGTTTCATTAGGTACACATACCCATATCTACTGAAGTCATCAGTAAATGTAACGAAGTATTGAAAACCACCTCTAGCTTGTGTACTTATTGGTCCGCATACATCACTATGTATTAGTCCCAATAAAACATTTGCCCTTTCAACATGTCCCTTGAAAGAGGCTTTAGTCATCTTGCCCATTAAACAAGATTCGCATGTTTCATATGATTCAAAATCAAATGAATCTAATACTCCATCCTTATGAAGTTTAGACATGCGGTTCTCGTTTATGTGGCCCAAGCGACAGTGCCAGAGATAAGTCGGATTACAATCATTATTTTTAATCCTTTTAGTATTTATGTTATAGATAGGCATATCAAGATTTAATACATAAAGACCATTCACCATTTGTGCACTAGCATAAAACATATCATTTAAATAAATAGAACAACAATTGTCCTTTATTATAAATGAAAAACCATACTTGTCCAAACAAGAAATAGATATTATGTTTTTAGTAATAGAAGGCACAAAATAACAATCTTTCAAAATCAATGATAAACCAGAAGGTAAAGCTAAATGATAATCTCCTATAGCTAATGCAGCAACTCTTGCTCCATTTCAAACTCGGAGATCAACTTCACCTTTCGCCAATGTCCTACTCCTTTTGAGATCCTGCACATTTACACAAATGTGAGATCCACATCCAGTATTTAATACCCATGATGAAGAAGTAGATAAATTGACTTCTATAACAAAAATACCTGAAGCGGAAGTCACACTTCCTTTCTTTAGATCCTCCAGATATACTTTGCAGTTTCTTTTCCAATGGCCGGTCTCACCGCAATGGAAACAGTTCCCTTCCTTTGCTATCCCTCCCTTTGGCTTTAGTGCAGAAGACTTTGGCTTAGATTTAGCAAAGACCTTCTTTGCTTTCTTGTTGCCTTTAGCTTTGGCCCTTCCTTTGCCCTTATTCACAATAAGGACATTTGTGGCCTTAGTCTTCTTAGTATTTGCTTCATATGTTCTCAACATACCAAACAACTGTGGTAGAGTCTTTTCCATGTCAGTCATATTGTAATTTACTACAAATTGACTGAAGCTCTCAGGCAACGATTGCAAGATCACATCGGTGGCCAACTCTTGGTCCAATGGAAAACCCAGCTTGTCCAGATTCTCAATGTACCCAATCATCTTGAGCACATGAGTTCCAACTAGGCTTCCCTCTACCATCCTGCACTGGAATAACGCTTTGGAGACGTCATACCTCTCTTGTCTAGCTTGCTGTTGGTACAACTGCTTTAAGTGTTCGATCATATCGAACGCCTCCATTTCCTCATGTTGCTTCTGAAGCTCAGAGTTCATGGTGGCAAGCATGAGGCACCCAACATCAAGTGCGTCACTCTGATGCTTCTTGTAAGCATCTTTTTCAGCTCTTGTAGCTGTTAGGGGAGGTGCCTCAGCGAGTAAGGGTTCCTCTAGGACATATTGTTTCTTTTCTTGTTTGAGGACTATCCTCAAGTTCCTATGCCAGTCTAGGAAATTCGTCCCATTTAATTTGTCCTTCTCAAGGACCGATCGCAGTGATAAAGTGCTAGTAACGTTGTTAGTTGCCATGGATATCTACAATATAAATATGCAAAATAAGTTTATGATTTAAATCATTTAACATGGTCTTATATTAAATGATACTCCCACTATTTTGTTTGAAAAATATCAACCCTCGAAACCTTTAGTGGGCCAAGATCCATATTTCGCCTAATCTTGAGTTAGCTTTGGCTAATCGCCCAAGACTCGGTTATTTAGGTAGACAACACTTTGTCAATTACATCACATATAATTCTTGGATAGTTGGACGAACAACACTTTGTTCAATTCATCAAATGAATTATAATCCAACCCATGCCTCTAGGTTCCCAATCCTATTGAGATAACCTAGTTAAGTCGTACCCAATTAAAGTATAACGGATATCACTTTTATCCTTTCGCGCCTTACTAAGATTGCCACGGTGCTTTGCTTTGGCAAACCCACACATGTACAATCGAAGTTATTGACGAGTACTTTTATTTTGGAAGGCATCTAAAACTTAATATTTTAGAGGGATTTATTGATCTCATGATTAATTTGATAATTTAAAATATGTCCACTACATATAGTTGTATACATATCTACATATATGTGTAATACTATTATCAAACTAAAACATAAGATAAATCATGCATCAACATACATAATTAAACGTGACATGATTATAGCCCCTACTAATGATTTTCTCAAGCCAATGAGAAAATCCTATGAGTCAACCTAAGGTAACTTCACAAGCACCTTCCTTTGGCTCCAATTTGTGAATGGCCTCCTCATCCCGGCACGATGCTCCATCTTCATTGATCACCATCAATAAAATAAACTACACTATTTACAAGATATAGAATTCCTCGATTCACATTCGAGGGGAACATAGGGGAGGGATTACATTTAGAATGAAATAGAGAAAGGCACGACACGCAGGTCGTATTATAAATACAAACATCCACAAATCCTATCTAATAGGTCAAAGGGCTATAACCACGCACCATGCTCAAACAACACATAAAGCATGCATTAACATTTAATTAATTAAATTCTAAACATTTTAAATTTAATTCTAATTAAAACTGTAAAATAATTTTTGAAAAATTATCGTACGCTCGGGACATCACATGCCACGAACTAAAGCGACTAAAACACGAACCACCATGGTTCGAACCATGAAGCACACGGCTGGACCAATAGTGGGCCTAGGGTTCGAAACCCTAGCCCATGGCTGAGCCATGGCTCATGCGGCGGCGGCGCTAGGGTTCCAACCCTAGCCGCCTCGCACCTTTATGCACTTTTATCGAGACATCTTGTTTTAAACGCTGGAATTTGTTAGCCACGATTCACGGTCATGCCATGCACGGGGTTCGCTCAACCATCTCGAGCTAAGGGTTCGAAAAACCTTGCTCTCATGTGGTAAAGTTACTAATCCATGCATGCGTGAACCATTATCGAGTCAAGGAGTTCAAAACTCATCCAAGCATCAAAACTATAGAAAATAAGGCGATGATGGCCGAGCCATGCACGGCTATTAGGGTTTGAAACCCTAGCCGTCATGAGCTAGCCGTCACGTCCAATGGGTTCTAAACCCTAATTAATTTTCGACACTTCCATGCACAATTATTAGCCACAACGACTAAGCCATCTCGAGCCAAGGGTTCGAAAACCCTAGCCCTCATGTGGCTAGCCGTGGTGACATTTGTGATGGTGATGGCCGAAAATTGATGCTCAATAAATATTTTTATTCGCCAATTATATCAAATACAATTACTACGATGATTTTCATAAACTAAAATTAATTTCATATCATATATGAATTTAAACAGTTTTAATAGCATGCAATATTAATTCTAATATGATTAACACAATTTAATCACATATATCCGATATGAGCCTTGTACACGGCTCTGATACCACTGTAAGTAATCCATGAGCATACAACACAGCGGAATAAAATTTTTATGGATTACTAACACCGGATCTATACATAGGTTATCATATCGGATTAAGGTATACGAAGGTCTCACCCTTGTAGCGTGTTTGAAGCAGATTCCACGGAGCAGCACGTCCAACGAACTCCGAGTCACAAACGAAAGTTTTCACCTTCGTCTCTACGGTATCCACACGATCAAATCGAAAGGGACGTTCAAGAACAAGTTGCTAGACTTATTCTTGAACAAACAAGGCTCACGGTTACAATAACCGATCAACGACCACCATGAACCACCAATGAAAGACGGCGGCGATGGAGAAGCTCACGGCTTCTAGGGTTCGGCCGAGAGAGAGCTTGAGGTGGAGGCTAGGGTTTGATATCAAAACAATGATATCAAAGTGTGATTAACAATTAATCAAAACCTCTTATTTATATTATAAGGCTTTTAATTAAGGTTCAAGACTTTCTTAAAGTCTTATGGGCCCAAACCCATGATTTAATTAAAAACCTTTAATCACTTAATTAAGACTCTTCTTAATTAATTAATTCATCCAATGAATTTAATTTCCCTTATCGATTTAATCTTTTGTGCGACCCGATAGGATCTCGTAATGTTGGCAGTGACATAAAATCTCATTTTATGTCGCAAGCATTGAGCGGTATCTAGCAACACATCGATGCTACCCAAATTACGAGAATGTCAATGACTCGACATAACCTTTAGAACTTGTGATAATATTAATCATGTAACTTAATCCCTTTGTCCTTTGTCTTTAGATTGAACACGAGTCATGGAATAGTCATACTCGTATATCCAATCTTTATTTCTTGATCCCCAAGTAGAACTAGAATAAACGAATAAGCTCGATATCTCATATCGACTCATTCGAGCATGGCCATGCATTTTAGTTCTCACTTGATCAAGGGCCAAACCCATCTCCTGTTATATAGGAGGGACAAATCCTATCTCGATCAGTCAACATCCCTCTACATAATTCGTAGTGTATCCAATAGTCGCCTTTATAGATTACCCTGTTACGGGTAACGTTTGACGATATCAAGATACATAACTCCTTATGTTGGGATCTCTGATGATCACAAGTCGTAAGGATTACATACATTATTATTACTATGAGAATTGCATATGACGATCATATAACTATCCATGTTGCATTCTCATGGTGGGTCTGTCCAGTACATCGTTCTCTAACATGTACCCATATGTTGATTTGATATCTCATATCAATGAACAATTCATCGATCAACACATACTAGTCTCTACGTATTATCATTATCCCTTTCATGATAATACTTGACTAGGGACATCTTTAAGAATAATACAATATTATTCTAAGGACATTAACATATATATTAATTCACAATGCACAGTTAAAAGAATAATATATAATAATGAATTGCCATTCATAAAACCATAAACATTGTATGTCTTAAACAATCATCTAATGACTTGTCTTAGGGCATATCCCAACAGTCTGGACCAATTAGGATTGGGTACCAATGATTTCATCGCTTTAATTGCAAAGTCTAGAATCCAACATGTTCGGAGCTCAGAGTGGTTCTTGGACAGTGGATGTTCTAGACATATGGTAGGAAGTGTTTGTCTACTATCCGAGTTAGTAGAATCCACCAGACCAAGAATAACATTTGGTGATAATGCGAAAGGTAGAACCGTGGGTAAGGGTAAGATTATCCATGGTAACATTATTATTAAAGATGTACTGTTAGTTGAAAATTTATGCTATAACTTGATTAGCATTAGTCAACTATGTGATAATGGACATTCAGTAGAATTCATTCAGTACACCTGCACAATAAGATCTGCAGATGGTAGTATACTGCTTGTAGGTAAGAGGCATGACAACACTTATAAGATTGATTGGAATTTTTATCAGCCAGCCTCACCTACTTATTTTCCTGCTTTGAATAGTTCCAAAAATTGGCTTTGACACAAACGTTTGAGTCACTTAAATTTTAAAACTATTGCTAGTCTGCGTAAGCTTGATTTAGTTGATGTATTTCCCCAGATAGAGTTCTCAAACGAAAAGATTTGTTCAGCATGCCAGCTTGGTAAACAAATCAGATCTACCTTTAAGAACAGAGGTAGTAAATCTTCTTCTCGGTGCTTAGAGTTGCTGCACATGGATCTTTTTGGTCCTACACCAGTAGCAAGTCTAGGGAGAATAAAGTATACCCTAGTGTTAATAGATTATTTCGCTCGCTTTAAGTCATATTTCTAAGTGGCAAATATCAGGCTACTCCAAAGCTGGTCAAGCTACTGAAAAGACTACAAAACAAGAAGTCATGTGGGATAGATAGAATTCGTAGTGATAAAGGTATTGAGTTACCAATCAGTCACTCAAATCATATCTAGATGACCTTGATATTAAACACGAATACTCTGCTGCCAGAACCTGGCAACAAAATGGAGTTGCAGAGCGTAGGAACCGCACTTTAAATGAAGCTGTGTGAACTATGCTTGCAAAGTTAGAAATCTCAGAGATTTTGGGCAGAAGCAGTTAATACAACTTGCTATACACAGAACAGATCGATGATTAATAAAAGAGCAAGAAAAACATCGTATGAGATCTGGAAACCAAATATTTCTTATTTCCATGTGTTTGGTTGCAAATGTTTATTCATAACAGTGGAAATACTCATCTCACCGCTCTGATGCAGGAATATTTCTTGGCTACTCTGATGTTAGTAAGGCATTTAGAATATTTAATAATAGAACACTTACAGTAGAGGAATCCATTCATGTGAAATTTGATAAATCTGTTGATAATACTGCATCTGAACTGCAAAACAATAATTTGAATAATCGATTAGAAAATACTCATATTGCTAATAATTATGATGATGAATTGGCTTACATAAAAGGGTTGACTGCATTTTAGAGCCAGAAGTCCCGGAAGCACAAGCATAGGTACCTGCTGGTCCACAAGAGCTGAACCCCACTATCGAGGACACTAATGTATATACCCATACTGCAGTAGATATCACCAATACCAATGATGAATCAATACAGTCTACTGAGCTACCAACTCAAATTTCTACCGACGAAGTAACAAATCCTTTTGGACCTCCGCTCCGGTGGAAGAATGATCATCCACCTGGGCAGGTCATAGGTAACCCTACTGCTCCTCTACGCACCAGAGGACAGATGATTAATGAATTTCTTCATGCTACATTCATATCTCATATTGAACCTAAAAAGATATATGATGCTATTCTAGATCCAAGCTGGGTAGAAGCTATGCAAGAAGAACTTAATCAATTTGAGAGAAATAAAGTTTGGCACTTAGTACCACGTCCACTGCATCACATTGTTATAGGTACCAAATGGGTATTTAGAAATAAATTGGACGAGAAAGGTAATGTAATCATAAACAAAGCATGATTAGTTGCACATGGATACAGACAGGAAGAAGGCACTGATTTTGATGAAAATTTTACCTCTGTAGCCCGATTAGACGCCATTCGCATATTCCTTGCATTTGCTGCATTCAAAGACTTTAAAGTTTATCTGATGGACGTTAAGAGTGCTTTTCTTAATGACAAACTCTAGGAAGAAGTTTATGTTGAACAACCTCCTGGGTTTGAAAGCCATCAGCAGCCTTCCTCAGTTTATAAACTAACAAAGCTTTGTATGGTCTGAAACAAGCTCCCCGAGCATGGTATGAGACTCTATCAAAGTATTTGACTGAGCAAGACTTTACCATTGGCACGGTGAACAATACCCTTTTTAAATCCACAAAGAATGACCACACTCTGCTGGTTCAGATATATGTTGATGATATTATTTTTGGTAGTACTAACCCAAAACTTTGCAAGAGATTTTCCAAACTCATGCAGGATCAGTTCGAAATGAGCATGATGGTAGAGTTGTCGTTTTTCCTTGGATTGCAAATCAAGCAGTCTATTGAGGGAATTTTGATCAACCAGTCAAAGTACATCAAAGAGCTGTTAAAGAAGTACAGAATGAGCACTAGTTCAGCAGCAGCCACTCCCATGAGCTCGTCTGCTAAATTAGATTTGGATGAAGCAGGCATACCAGTAGAAGTAACAATGTATTGTGGTATTATCGGATCGTTACTGTATCTGACAGCCACCAGACCTGACATCACGTTTGACTTATGTATGTGTGCTCGTTTCCAAGCTAATCCAAAGCAATCGCATTACACTGCCACTAAGAGAATTCTTAAGTATCTAAAAGGAACTGAGAATGTTGGCCTCTGGTATCCTAAGAATTCAACGTTTAACTTAGTTGGATATTCAAATGCTGACTACGCCAGCTGCAAGATTGATAGAAAAGTACCGGTGGATACTGTCAATTCCTAGGAGATAGATTGATTTCATGTGGTTGCAAGAAGCAGGCATCCATCGCAATGTCTACTGCAAAGGCAGAATGCCTTGCTGTTGGAAGCTGATGTGCTCAATTGCTATGGATTAAACAGCAATGAATAGATTATGGAATTGAGTCCACAGAGGCACCAATATTTTGTGATAATACGTCTGCAATAGCTATCACGTATAATCCAGTTCTTCATTCTCGGACCAAGCATATTGATATCCGTCATCATTTTATCCGCGATCATGTAATGAATAAGAAGATTCGGTTGGTACATATATATCGAACAACAAGTAGCAGATATCTTCAAAAAAACCCTACCGGACGCTAAGTTTTCTTATTTTTGCAATATACTTGGTTTAATTGATATAACTAAGTGATATTAATTGTTTAATTTCTCATATATACTCAATTAAGGGGGAAATACATTTTAGATATTGCATGAATTTTGGGGAAATATTATTTGAGGGAAAATTTTTGTTTTTCGAAGGTCTTCTGATGCTCAGCTGGTAAAACAATAGTTTGTTGCAGTAGAAGCTACTTCACCAGTAAACTCTACATACCAGTGGATATTACCATATACGCTAAGCTATTAATTCCTTATTTAGTTATAAACCAATTGAAACGTCGGATTTCAAATTTAATGATTATTAATATTGAATTATTTCGGTCCTGCTTCAATCGTGTCAGTTTTAGTTTTATTTCAAAAATTACTTTTGCTTAGATGAGCAACACGTGTCTGTGTGTCCTTTGATCTACAGTACGAAGTTACATCTCTCTCCTCTTTAACCGCCATTAACGTTTTCAATTTTCATTTTCACCACTTCAAACTTACCGCGCTAACACATTTCGGAGCAAACTTGTTCTTCTTCGTATTTTCTCAGCGTTTCAGATATCATCATGTCAAAAACTAACCAACCAAGTTTCGTCACCAATGCTGTCCACATCAACTTCGACTCCAACTACACCCGCACCGATGATGAAATGATTAGTATTTTTCGATGTTTAGAAAACTCGGGGCTGTTGGTTATGTTAGGTCTCACTCCGGTGTTCTACAAAGAAGCTCTCCAAGAGTTTTATGCTTTAACAAGAGTGGTAAACAACACATGGGTGTCCTCTGTCTCCGACCAAGCTGTGACAGTTACTCAAGAGGACTTTTCTACGCAACTGAGCATTCCTACTGCCAGGTTCACTGATCTCTCTGCCATTTCCATCTATGTTCGAGATGAGATGCGTACTTTGTTTTCCGAATCTGGCCAAAGGTTGTGGACTCCATTTAAAAAGATTTTGATGAAGAATAGTTTCAGAATGCTAGCAGACATCATTGCAAAAGGTCTGTTGTGCAACGCTGGTTCATTTGACGTCATCACTTCAGAAAAATTTGAGGTGATGTGTGCCATTGTTAAGGGATTTGGTTCGTGATACTTTTTCAAGTGCTGATTGGATGGTTTAATCAGCAAAGGATCATTCTGCATTTGCCCTCCCACTCAGTCGCATTCTGGAAAGCATGAATGTTATGGTTGGTACGAATTTCAATCTTCATCCAGCTAGGCTCATAAATGCCAAGTACCTACTGACGCATCGGAAACCCATCAGTGTGGAAGGGGGTACTTCCAAGACTGCTCCCACCAAGAGGAGAAAGCCTCAAGTGGTAAGTGACTTTGAACAGACCATCTCAGAGTCTATTGAGTACATCATCACTACTGCGTCAGTACCTGCTGCTCCTTCTACTGCCGAATTATCACTCAGTTCTCGACGAGGGGCAGGATCTTTTCACTCAGTCTGAGAACATCAAGGATGGCCTGCACTTACTGCTTTCCTCCTCAAACTCCCGAAGGAAGAAGAAAACTCTTATGGAAGTAGTGTCCACTCCAGTGGCCACGGAAATCAATTTGGTTCTGGATGAAGTGGAAACATAGGTACAAGAGCATCTGGAAAGTTTTGATCAATGGGTAAATACTCGAATGAAGATCTGGTTGTACGATTTTAAGAGGATCTTAAAACAAGCCAGGATAGAAGAGAATTTTATTCTTGCATTCCTACAGACCCAGGACGTTGAAGAGGGTCTACGTCGGCGAGAGGTCTACCGCCTAATGCACTACATCAGGAGATTCACCAATATGATAAATTCAAGGCATAAGGAGTTTGATCCAATCTCTGGCACCACTACCAACGACATAGCGCTTCTCCACTCATTGGAAGCCAAACTTACCTTGGCTGAGAGAGCTTTGCATGATCTCAAGGTCACCTTGGGATTTCACTCTTGCTCTAGCCAATTGGGTGTAGTTCCGGCAGAAGTCACTGATCAGAGGATGGTTGGTGTGGCCCCAACAGAGGTCTCATTGGTAAGTGTTTCTCCTAACGTCTCTGTAGACGAAGAACAACCCTTTACCTCTTCTGAACCCCTTGCTGTGTCTGATCAACATCCACATCTAGCGGATGTTGATCCCTTAAATGTTGGTACCGTTATTGAATCGGTAGTTCATCAAGTTAGCCTCACATCAGAGGATGATGATTCTACTGATCATATGACTCCCTCAACAAATGCCTTTACTCTCATTCCATCTCCTCCTCAACCCACACAACCTCAATTTACCATTGCACCCACTATTACCCCATTCTTTCCAGCCCCACTGATTGAACCATTGAACCATTTCAGTTTAATCATACAAGTTTTTCCATACCAACAACTGACATATCCCCACTGCCTTCATGCCTTGAGATCCCTTCTTGGGAGTTGGTCGTAAGTGGTGCTCCTACTGAATCTACTGTTTTTACTGAGATTGTTCCGTCTGCTGTTGTTCCTGCTGCCATATCTGCCGATGTATCTGCTACTCTCACTCCTGCTAGACCAGTCACTGCTGTCGCTAAATCCGATAGAGCTGGCTCATCTACCTTTGCACAGAATCTTGACAGTGATCAACATGAGGATCTCTTTGACTTCCCTGAACTTGAAGCTGAAGATATGCCTCCTTATGTGACTGTTCAACTGAATCATTTCCAATCTTGCTAGAGAAGTTCAAAACTGAAACATGAATAAAGAGACGTCTGTCATGAGATTGGAAACTTACGGCGACATATTGACTCTTAGTTTCAGAATATCACTCGAGATGTCACGAGTCTATTTGAGAAGGTCATGAGATTTCAAAAATTCGTCATAGACACCTTCTCAGAGCTGGGCCAAGCAAAGCTAAAACTCAGCCAGCAGAATGAATCTCTTCATACTGCTACATCACTAGAGATTGGAGGAATGATTGAAGACATGCACAAGAAATTCTGAGAGCAAATGACCAACATGCAAGCAGCCTTTGCAACCCAATTAGAAGATTTGAGCAACAATTTGCCAACTGTTAGTCTCTCACGTAAAAGGCTACCGGCATCCAGCAGACAACGAGTCACCCAGAAGAGATCAAGTCCCAGAGAGGCAATCTATAACGGCCCGTCCCAATGGGTCACCCGCCATGTTCAATTGCTTTAACACAAGGCTTCAGTCAATTCAAATATTAGTATCAATTTGAAATTCTGTTTAGCGGAAACGTTCCAATTTCATAACGAACTAAAATGTGTTGACTTAGTAAATTTTGACTTGACTTCTAAAAAAATATGGGCAGAGTCTCCCCTTAATAATTGCACCGTGTGATCAAACTAAAACACTCCATTCAACAACAATAACCATCCCATAAACAATAACAAAGCGCAATCCTCAAAATCAAGTTAAACATAATAAAAACTAAATTTATGTCCTCAATAGATAAACTTAGATTTCTCAAAATAATTAAGCTTTATAATCCTTCTAAACATGCTCCTAATCCGTTTCATCTATATTCTCGACATCTGTAATATGTCACATTACAAGTAAACGTGAGTCGCTGCATTTTACTTACTAAGCACATTAAAACATTTGGCAAAAGCATTAAAATCATCATTTTTTCATAATGTGACGAAAAATAATACATTTTCATATCAAAATTACTTTCACACATATATATAAGTTAATCTGAGCAGTTAACAGAGCTAACTTTCACAAAGTAGATTCATAACAAAAATAACTGCACAACCAACGAATAACGAACATAATCATATAACCGTCACATAATAGCAATTCAATAGCCATGTAGTAGCCATGCTGCAATGAAACATTTGCATACTCAATAAGGAGGTGACACAATGATATCATTCCAGATTATACCCGCTGGAAGGGTATCGACGGATATTATACCCCCTCAACCTTCGGGCAAAACAAAATGCCTTTATTTATTCTCGTCGCCAACGAGTCGAAAGTGTGCATGTTTTTACCATCGTCGCAAGCGAGACAGACAAAACAAAGAACATCCTCAGTTCACAACTTCAAATCATATTCACTGAGTCAAAACAGGCATGGCATCTCAAAATAGTTTTTTCACACAACAAAAAGCTATTCCAAAACCCATTTTTAGAAAATCATATTTCTATCAAAAATCATTTTTCAAAAATACTTCACATGCTTACTATTCCAAAACATTCAAAAAAAAAAAAAATTAACAGAAATACTTAAACTATTTTGCGGAAAATGCAAGTCCATTTATGTACTTCAAAGCTTCCTAAATAGGTTCAAGCTAAAAGTTTCCAAACAATATCCATAGGTATCAATGATTTCCTATCACATATTTCAACATCATTAAAACAATATCCGATTAACTCGTTTAACTATGTAATATTCTTTGATTCAATTATCATTTCTCCCTATTACCTATTCTAATTTATCCATTTAAGTTTATTTGATATCTAATTTAACAGTTATCAAACAAAAAGTGAAGCATAATTTACAACTAAATCATTTAATATATATGGTCACATTAAGGAATTAATTAAGGATGAAATTTTATGTCATTTCTAAACAAATAAAGAAACAGAATTGCATATGCTCCAACCGATAACCTATTCGTCTTTCCAGAACTAAACTCGTGTTAAAAAAACTGTTTCACCTTCATTACCTAACGAGCGATATTATTAAATGAAGAATCCTTAGATATTTTCAAACCAAAAAAAACAAAACGTGATCTTCCAAAACCAAGCTAACAATCTAAAGTATATATATATATATATATATTGATCACTTTTATTTTAAACAGTTAATTTCAGTGTAGCGATTTTATACCGCAAGTGCACGGTGTCAAGTTTTAGTATAGCGATTTAGAAATAAGGATGACGTACCCACAGGACTAACATATAATTACCAAATAAAATTAGAAAAATTATATTTAGTCTACGAAATATATGAATAAATATCTAATAATGAAACCTTAAAAACTCAAAACTAAATCAACTCCTTTGAAGATGCGAAGGAATTCGACTCGAGAAATTTATCAAGATGTTGGTTCAATTGTGTTATCGTCAATTATTTATTTGTAAAAATAATTACTAACCAATTAATTCTTAAGGTGACGGATTCCCTAATATAATCAATACACTTTCTCAAGCTATATTGAAACTAATATAAAATTGAAACAAGTAACTCTCGTTTCCTTTAAACAAATTTAATATTGTTTAAAGATCGATGAAAACCGTTAACTTTAAATCTTTCAATTCAAAGTGATCACGTATGTGATTTAATCTCTCGATCTAAATCTTTAACATACAACATGAATTATTATAGCGTATAATAATTTTATCTCTCGATCTGAATTATAATTCACAAATTCAATCAAAGTTAGTAAGGCTTTGATAGCATTAAGATTATAATTCATGCACAAAAGAATTAATCCACTCAACACATTCAAATCAATGAATCAATCCACTCAACACATTCAAATCAATGAATCAATCACAATCTTCCCTAACATTAATAAAATAAAATTAATTTATATTCAAATCAAACTAAAAAGATGTATAATTGTTTCTCAACCTCATAAACATCAATACATTTGAAAATCAAAACAACTAAAGTTTAGAAGTACGATAACGTAGGAGTCAAATCCGTGCGTTGGACGTTACTTCTTCCCTTGCTTCCTTCCTTGCACTTCAATGGCTTTTTCTCTAAATTTGTATTGTTGTTGGAGGATGAAAGGATGTTGATATATGGTGTATGATATGATATTGGGTCCCCTCAATTCGTGCCCTAGGTCCCTTATTTATAGAAGAGGAGGTGGATGGAAGTGTTCCCAATAGATTAAACTTAATCAAGTCTTTTTTTCTGAAAATTATGTTGCTCGATCGATCGGTAATATTGTCTCGATCGATAGAGCACTTTAAACTCTCGGCCCTGACTTTTTCTGCCTCGCTCGATCGATCGAGCATAAACTGTCAATCGATCGAGCTTTCTTCAATCTTGCTTGATAATTATCTGCCATGCTCGATCGATCGAGCACAAATTTCCGATCGATCGAGCTCTTCCTTTTCTTGTTGGCCAAAACTATGTCTCCTTCGATCGATCGCGCTCCACTACCGATCGATCGGTCATGTCTGATTCCAACTTCTTCAATTCTTGCCTCGGTTTGATCCGTTTTCTTCTTTCTAGCTTAATTCTTCCACTTTCCACCTAAATTCCTGAAAAAAACCAAATAAATACCAAAAAGTGTAACATCATCCCGGAATCTACAAGAAAATATATACATATCATTGTAAAAATACACGTAATATTCAACCCTATCAACTCCCCCAAACTTAGACTTGATCGTCCTCGAGCAAGCATTAAGATCAAAATGCAAAGTTCATCATCAGTACTTTAAATGAATTAACTTAGCAACTCAAATGTAAAAGCTCAGAAATCCCACTAACACCTTCAATCATAAGTCAATCCAAAAATCAACAAGAAGTGTTTTCTCCTAAGCCAAGCAATATATCGCAAAATCGGAACGTGCATGTGTGTTAATGTCAATCTTGAGTTTAATATATACTTTTAGGATCAATTAATGCTATTAAACTCAAAGTCAAGATTACTATTAAACACTCCATAAGCCTACTTTTTAAGCACTTCTCCACTAATGTAATTATTCCCTATTGGATCAATAGTTCTTTTTAAAGCTTGTAATGTTAGGCCTAGTTGTTTGGCTTCAAAGGAAAGATAGAGTAACTCAAAGAAGAGAGTATAATCATGTAATGTTCATATTTTTAACACAAAATTGAGCTTCTCTCCTTTTTCTTTTATAGCCTTGGCCACTTTGGGTCTTATTTAGTCACTTTTTTCTCAAGGCTTTTTGTCTATCTTTTTCTTTTCTCATTCATCAATTTTTTCAACAATAAGCTCATCAAAATATAGCAATTCATGTGCATCTAATGAGAATCATTATACTCCCTTAGGGTAAAGATAAAAATATTCAATTTAGGCTCAATTAGGTGGGTATAATGAGTTTGCCAAAGAATGTTGAATGGGGGCTAATAGTGTGTTAAACATACTCCATTCTTTTGCAATTAGGCTCAAATTAGGATACTAGAGATTGATATATACATGGTAAGCTTGAAAGGCTCAAACGTTTCAAAGATCGCCTACATCATGTTCAAGTCAAGTTCCTAATTAAAAAATTTCGCCTCAAAATGCCCTCAAAATAGGTTCTAGAGTGCTTTAAGATCCTCAAGACAAATCATAGTTAACAAAATTTTTCCTATATATATTTCCCTCAATCATGACTCAAAAGTGCTCAAGATGTTCCTCAATTTTAAAATATTAACTCAACCACAGATATTCACAAACAAGTCAAAAATCTTCAAGACTTTAGTTGAGATGGGGATTAATATCATGCAATAACGTTGCAAGTCTAATTCATTATTTCTTAATGATTAACTCATTTTCAACAAATTTTTTTTTTTTAAGTGCCCAAAAATTATCTAATCTTATGATAGACTAGTCATGCAAGTAAGTAACAAGAGAAAACGGCAGATACCAGTAAACTGTTAGGAATCAATCAAGCAATACGCAGCGAAAAATAAAATTTGATTCCTACCACTGGACCTATACAAAGTTATTCATACCGAGATTGATAAGAATCATACCCTTGTAGCGTGTTTGTAGCAGAATCCTCGTTGCAAGACCACGAGTCACGAACAAAGATTTGCACCTTCGTCTCTACGGTATCCACACAATCAAATCGAAAAGGGTGTTCAAGAACAAGTTGCTAGACTCGTTCTTAAATCAAAACTAAACTCACGGTTCAAAATCGATCAACGACAGCCGTTCAAATCCCTATTCACGGCGGCGGCTGCGGCGTGAGGTACAGATCAAGAGGCGGCGGCAAGTTTTGGTGGATAGGTTTTTTAATATGATTAACCCCTTGCTTCACCTTGTTATCGTATTATATAACATATATTAGATTTAATTAAAAGGCTTTCCATACCCAATATATTAATTAAATCCATATATCTAATATTTGTAATTAAGACTCTTCTTAATTAATTAATTCATCCAATGAATTTTATCTCCCTTTATTGATTTAATCTTTTGTGCGACCCGATAGGATCTTGCAATGTTGCCAGTGACATAAAATCTAATTTTATGTCACAAGCAATGAGCGGTATCTAGCAACACATCAAGGCTACCCAAATTACAAGAATGTCATTGACTCGACATAACCTACGGACTGTGATAATATTAACCATGTAACTTAATCCCTTTGTCCAATGTGTTTAGAATGAACACGAGTCATGGAATAGTCATACTCGTATATTCAATCTTTTATTTCTTGATCCCCAAGTAGAACTAGAATAAACGAATAAGCTCGATATCACATATCGACTCATTCGAGCATGGCCATGCATTTTAGTCTTACTTGATCAAGGGCCCAAACACTTCTCCTGTTATATAGGGGGGACAAATCCTTTCTTGATCACTCAACATCCCTCTACATAATTCGTGGTGTATCTAATGATTGTCTTTATAGTTTACCCTGTTACAGGTAACGTTTGACAATATCAAGATACATGACTCCTTATGTTGGGATCTCTGGTGATCTCAAGTCGTAAGGATTACATACATTATTATCACTATGAGAATTGCTTATGACGTTCATATAACTATCCATGTAGCATTCTCATGGTGGGTCTGTCCAGTACATCGTTCTCTAACATGTACCCATGTGTTGATTTGATATCTCATATCTATGAACAATTCATCAATCAAAACATGCTAATCTCAATGCATTATCATTATCCTGATTCATGATAATACTTGACTAGGGACAATCTTTAAGAACAATACAATATTATTCTAAGGACATTAACTTATATATTAATTCATATTACACAGATGCTAGAATAATATATAATAATGAATTACCATTAATAAAACCATAATACATTGTATGTCATAAACAATCATCTAATGAGTTGTCTTAGGGCATATCCCAACATAAACACCCCCCCAAACTTACTACATGCATTGCCCTCAATGTATAGTAAACAATAAGCGCAAAAGCAAAACACATACCTCGACGACGATCGTCAGTGATCATCGTCCTCATCATGCTCCGGTGGGGGTACTGGATAGTAAGGCTCCTCTTGCTGGTACGGTGGATATGGCAGATAATCAGGCGGTGGTGGTTGGTATGGCGGATGTGGCTGAAATTGCGGCTCGGGTGGAAACTGGTTAGCTGGGAAACCTTGGGCCAAGGCATTGTTCCATGCACATTGATATTGCAGGAACTCCATTTGGTGCCGACTTATCTATGCTTGGCCCACTGTATTTCCCTTTGCAAATTTTGGATGCCCTACTGCTCCAGGCGTATGTCTTGGAGATCCCTGTGGAGTGAGCCCAAGGTGATAGATGAATGCTCTGCCGCGGAAGATGAGGATGGCCCAGCATGTCTGCTGCTCGAATGCCATGGCTCGGCCCTACGTCGGCCTGTAGGAGGTGATGGTCCATCAACCACTATTGGTCCTTTTGGTGGTAGGAGTTCTTCATCGGCATCCCACTTCACTCCGCATCTCTTGCAAAGAGCTGTGATAGTATATGGAAAAGGTAATGCGAAGGTGGGCGGACTCCTGCCGATGTCACTGATGTGGTCATTTATAATGTACCCCAAATCCACCGTTTTGCCCTATGAGTATGGCAGATACCAGGGTAGCCTCTCCTTTGTGACCTCAGAAGTGTGGGTCGATGGCATGACCCGAGAAGCTATGAAGGAGAACCATGCTTGTGCCTCTGGTTTCAAATGTTTCTTTAAGACCAACTGGGGCTCTCCATTGCTGTTCCTTTGCCAATCCGTCCCCTCAATACTGATTACAGAGAGTACCTCATCATAGTTGATTTGGCTCGTCTTGAAAGCTTTGTAATCACTCTTCTTTATTGATGGCATCCAAAAAATTGCGTTTATTTTGAATTGATCAAATTCAACATCCTTACCCCGTACAAACACAACCTCCCTTGAATTTTGGTGGACTGTCCTTAGATTTGCTTAGAATTCCCGCACAACAGGGACCACCGATCAATAGGTTGTTGAATAAACTCAAACCAACCTCGTCGCCTTGCTTCTTGTATTAAAGAGTATTCAATTCGTTCTAAACTCATTCCCCTTTCGCGACTGAGGGGTTTTCGGTGATAACTGGGGTATAATTCCGTTGCTACGGAATTTGCAAATAGACGCTCATCATAATCTGAAGACGAAGTAGTGGCTTCGACTGGCTTTTGTTTTTTTCTTTGGAGACATTTATCAGTGCACAATTCACACTTCTTCAGTCCCAACCACAACAATAATACACCAAAATAACCAACCAACACTTTAATTCCCCAAAGCTACTCAATTACCAAATTCACAAAAAAGTACAACTCTTGTATACCCAAACAGAAATATTCACTAATTCATGGATCTGTAGAAGGGTTGAAACCAAATACCATGGAAATCTAGGTGATATTGTAGAATTGGCTTGAGTTCCTCCTTTTTGATGAAATCTCCCAATTCAGCTTTGAATCTTCAAATCTGTTGCAAAAAGTGTAATTAGAAGAAGCTTTGAAGCATAAATTGCTAGATTTGTGAGTTTGTGGGAAAGATTATAGAAGGAATTTGGGGGTTAGGGCAAAGAAGACGATTTTTTTGTGAAAATTCGGAGAAGGTTTTGTATTTCTGCTAAAATTGATCTTTTAAAAACGAATTTATCTGTTTGTCGATCAATCGAGAGTTTCTGCTCGGTCGATCGAGCGAGACAGAGAATTTTTTTTCTTTTTATAACTTCCTCGATCGATCGACGACTCCAGAAATTTTTTTCTTTTTGTAACCCATGGTCGATCGATCGAGCTTTATTCTCGATCGATCGACCATTCCAGACCAATTTTCAAAAAAAAAAATTCCAATGTTCGATCCGCCCCACCAATTGGATTCATTCAAATTTTCTGCATTTAAAAATTAACGCACGGAGTTAGGCTAGAAAAATTAAAATAACAAGAAAGAAAATAAAAAAATTACACTAAAAATGAAAAACAAGCAAGAGATAGGAGAAGAAAGTTCTTAATTTATAGTCCCAACATGGATTGTAAACTCTTGCAGAATTGAGAGGTGGATCGGTATCTCTGTCCGATACTATACAAGCAAGAGATAGGAGAAGAAAGTTCTTAATTTATAGTCCCAACATAACTGTACATAGCACAACTTCTATTGCCATCTGCAATCAAAGCATCATCAATACTCATTGCTAACACAATTGCGGTACAACAGCATTCATCGCTAATCACAATAGCGGTACTAAAAATATTCATTGCTAATACAATAGCAATGCATCAATCTTCAACGCCCTACGGCGGTACACAATACTCATCGCCACTACTGGCATACATATAATATCCATAATCACAATGAATATACATTCTTAAAACAACAAGATGTAATAACACTTACTGTACACAGTTGATCCACACTTGATCCTTTAAATTGTCCCTGCTCTCAACATAAATATTCCACAAAATATGATTTCATATCAATACGCAAATTGATATACTCATCATCAACAGAATAGCGGAATGAGGCGTCGCTATATATATATAATCGGCGGCAAGAACCATCGCCATGGAATCAGCGGAATGCACAATCGCTAAACACATGTCTGGCGGCATGAGCCATCACCAATAAATAGCGGAAAGAGACATCGCTATACACGTACCTGGCGGAATAACCATCGCCTATAATATAGCGGCATGAACCATCGCTCGATATACCTTGCGGCCTGAATCATCGCCAATAAGATAGCGGAAGGAGGCATTGCTATACACGTACCTGGCGGCATGAACCATCGCGAATCAATAGAGCGGAATGAGACATCGCTATCAATATACCTGGCGGCATGAACCATCGCCAACCAATATAGCGGAATGAGACATCGCTATCAATATCAATAATGTGGTTGTTCCGGTCTTGTTATAGCAGCGGAATTTTAGGACCCCTCGCTTCGACATATAGCGGCATCATATGATATCCCTCGCTTCAACAATGACAGCGGCATGTACATCGCTTCGACATGACAGCGGCAAATATCATATTATCATCACTTCATATGACAGCGGCAAGTACCTCCCTCGCTCGAATATAACAACCATCGGAACTTCCACTAGCTCCATGTACCTGCATCCAGGTTAATACAACAGTTCACAAATCCTACTATGTCATATCGGCGGCTCAATAATATCCCTCGCTTCGACAATGACAGCGGCATGTACATCGCTTCGACATGACAGCGGCAAATATTATGATCCATCGCTGATGATATACCCGTAGTAGGACGCTAATGTAACACATTGCATATTCAATAACAATTGAAATCATACCACAATATTCCACTGTCTGTTGTCAATCATTCATGTCCTTAGACAGCACATCATGTTTCCCACTTCCTGATTTTCCTACAAAATCAGATTCCTTAGCACATAACATGTGGAGTGCCAGACATTACCGTTAATGCCATCCCATCGCACTCTACACGATTCCTGCAACCACAATGATTAGTAATACCATTTTCCATATCGTAAAAGCACATAAGCAATTAGTTGTGTCACACAATATTAATACCATCATGTATAAATATGTGCTACCAATTCCTATCAACAAGTTCCTAGGCCCTCAACAGTCCCAATGAGCAACCTGGCTCTGATACCACTAATGTAAGACCCCAACACTTGAACTCGTCATTAGTTCATTTATGACGTCGTATGTGTATAAATTTTTCATTTTCTTTTCATTCTTTAAAAATAATCATTACAAGTTTCCCATAATCCCATGACATAAATAATGTTCAACATTATATGTTCATCTCTACCAATAAATAGTCTCAAAGATTTCGTCCAATACCATACACATTACACCACTTTTTACATTGAGGGTTATTTTATAAAAATTTGGGCAGTGTCTCCCCATAAACTGAGCTATCGAGAAATAAAAACACATCACATAACATACTCCCGACCAGGGACAACACAATACGAAACAGAATACAGAAACACTAAGTGAATTCCCAGCCAGGGAAGACACCACACTAATAAGACAATAAAAGTGGGTTTCAACACCCTTATACAGTCCATATACAGATACAAGTGCTCACAGAAGAGCAACGAATAACGGATATTCATCCAGATGCATAATTAGTATATATACCAACCGCTCAACCTCGTATATCGGCTCAATCTCATACTACGCTTCTGGAAGCATCATCCAACAAGGTTCGAGCCTAGCACCCCAAGGCAGCATCGTACCTGTTGTACCTGTTTCAACAGAAACAGCCCCCACACAGGGTGAGCACACTCCCACTCAATATTCAATCACAAATCAGCATACAAAATCATAATGCAATAATTTAGATTATTCAAAACTCATAAAATATACTCCCTGTACAATTCCGAATTTGTATAGCTTCCACACACTGTTCCTGTTTCAAACTCACGCACCTTCATAATGTCAAGTTTAGTATTATCACTGAAAATGTGATACTCAACAACGCTTATGAATTCAATACAATGACAATATATTATTTATGCTCAAACATAAATAGTTCAACATCAATGTAAACCTGGTTATTCCAATGTAAACCTGGTTATCCCACTATCTCATTCTCGATACTTTCTCATGTCGCTCATGCCCACGGCATCACTACTCAACAAGTAAAATCGGATCACGTACCACTACGTGTCCCCCATAACTCGTATATGAAACTCAATTATTAAAGTCAAACACTTACCTGAATCATCAAATTCAAAATTGCATGTATACATGAATGTATAGATACTAGATATACCTGCTCGTACGTCACCACGTACCTTATAGTAGACAACATGAACAAGCTATCATCAACGTCCGAAGTCTCCTGTAGAGTCTATATCGAATATCAATTCAATGTTAGCTCATAATCCAAGCAATGAATATCCATCAATAGTTCTTACTTTCATTTCCATATCACAAATCAATAACTCAATATTATGAATCAAATCATAATCCATACTTTGATGCACACATCCTCACATGAATCATGATATTTCATTGGTGATGCAAAACCCCATTTCTCCCATCATCCGCTACATCACACACATGATGCAGGATACACGCACCCATACGTGGAAGATCACGCCCAACTCACATAGCAGTTCACTAGACACACCAGTTCAACAGAGGGAAAGGAAGTGCAAGGTGTATGCATAATAACATCCAACTAGTGTCTAACTAAAACAATCCAATTAAGCCAATTAACATGTTCCAAACATTCAAACCCACACCGAGGTGATTCAAACCAAGACATGAAAGGAAGAATCCATGTTTATAAGATATTCCATAATTTATATCAAATTCCCTTAATTATAACATAAGATCTTTTATTGCTTTAAATTCAACTCTAAACAAATTAAAGATGCATTGGTTCTATAATTCTTGATTTAGAACTCACTACTAAGAGTAGTACTTCAATAAAGTGACATAAGTCAACAATACATGCTATGCTATCCATTTGAGCATAAATATCACCATAACTCTATTCCATGTTATAATACATACTAGCATGCATCTAACCCATTTATTTACACACTACACATGCTTCCAATTGTAACACATCTCATACCATAGCCCAACATCCAACAAATATCACAATGGCTACAAGCCATAAAAGTTAGTCATTTTCACCCCACTAACAAGACTTAGACCCACACTTGAATCTCATTTAAGCCTATTAACAAACACATTCCATGCATTAATTTAATCTTCATCTTTTAACCAATAATAATACTAAGCCAAGGCATATTCCACAATTTATTTTCAACAATTAACCATTCAATAAAGTGAGCCCCAATCAACTTCCAACAATCAAAAACATTCCTCATGCTATCCCATTCCAAATTATAATGTTCATACTCAAATTATAGCCACATTATCAAAACACCATTTCACCCCAAGCCACAACATATACACACATTTTTAGAAGTTTTATACATTAATCAACAAATGATGGAGTGCACATTTTCTTGAACAAACTTCACCTACACCATACTACAAGCTAGACACACACACACACACAAAGAACACACTCACGCACACACACTGCTGCACACACACGAAGAACACACAATAGCAAACCCTTCCAAAATGCTAGTAAAAATCGAACCAAAGCTTCATCAAAATTTCGAGGGATTTCAGGGGAATAACGACTGAAGGATGAGGAGGATTACCCACAAAAATATTGGAAGAAATCGCCCCAAAATCGGACGAATTCGGAAATTTGAACCGCTGCGCATCCTTGCAAGATCCGAATGCAATCCGCGACGAAACTTCAGGTTCTTGGTATGGAAAGTTGCGCCTGGAAGAGACAAAGACGATGGTGGTTCGGACGCGCCGGAAGGAGGTCCGACGGCGGCGCGCGCGCGACTTTAGCGGCGAGTGGTCGGACATGCGCGATGATGCAGAGAAGAAAAGAGAGGATCGGGTTTTAGTGCGTGAGTTTACATGTTTTACTGTGTGTTCCGAAAATGCCCAACATAACATATTTATTTTTGTATCCTTGCCCGGTTTTGTACATCGAAGTGTCGCCGGTGTACTGATATATTATTTATAGACAACGATTGAGATTTATACACACTCCAAAAACCCAAAACTTAAATTCTTCATTTTAATTAACTTATTTCTAAAATATTATCGGAGTATATTTTGCAATTTCAAAATATTTTATGATCCGATTAACTTGGCAGTTGACCTTCACTTGGTCAATTCCACTTCTAATTAATTAATTCTAAAATTAGTTATCAATAAAATCCAAATCATATTTAGTCCAACAAATGATTATTAATAAATCTGGATATCACTGTTGGGATATGCCCTAAGACATGTCATTGGATGATTGTTTTGACATACAATGTTTATGATTTTATGAATGACAATTCATTATTATATATTATTCGTTTAACTGTGCAATGTGAATTAATGTTAATGTCCTTAGAATAATATTGTATTATTCTTAAACATTGTCCCTAGTCAAGTATTATCATGAATCGGGATAATGATAATACATAGAGACTAGTATGTGTTGATTGATGATATGTTCATTGATATGAGATATCAAATCAACACATGGGTACATGTAAGAGAACGATGTACTGGACAGACCCACCATGAGAATGCTACATGGATAGTTATATGAGTGTCATAAGCAATTCTCATAGTGATAATAATGTATGTAATCCTTACGACCTGTGATCATCAGAGATCCCAACATAAGGAGTTATGTATCTTGATATTGTCAAACGTTATCCGTAACAGGGTAAACTATAAAGGCGACTATTGGATACACTACGAATTATGTAGAGGGGTGTTGACTGATCGAGATAGGATTTGTCCCTCCTATATAACAGGAGAAGTGTTTGGCCCTTGATCAAGTGAGAACTAAAATGCATGGCCATGCTCGAATGAGTCGATATGTGATATCGAGCTTATTCGTTTATTCTAGTTCTACTTGGGGATCAAGAAATAGAGATTGAATATACGAGTATGACTATTCCATGACTCGTGTTTAATCTAAACACAAAGGACAAAGGGATTAAGTTACATGGTTAATATTATCACAAGTTCTAAAGGTTATGTCCAGTCAAAGACATTCTTGTAATTTGGGTAGCCTTGATGTGTTGCTAGACACCGCTCTTTGCTTGTAACGTAAAATAAGATTTTATGTCACTGCCAACATTACAAGATCCTATCGGGTCGCACAAAAGATTAAATCGATAAAGGGAATTAAATTCATTGGATGAATTAATTAATTAAGAAGAGTCTTAATTAAATGAATATAAAGATTTAATTAAATCATGGGTTTGGGCCCATGAGGCTTTGTGAAAGCCTTTAATTAAATCATATATAATTTGATTACAATGTGATTAATTGGATTAACACAATTCATTCCAACCTAGACAATAGAAGCACACGGCCGCCTCTCATCTTGTGCTCTCGGTTACATCATAGCTGAAGGGTGCTCTTGGTGTTTAGGGCTATCATTCGATTGTGAATCGAGTGAGCTTCGTGTATTGGTTTAAGAACAAATCTAGCACTTTGTTCTTAAACTATCCCTTCCCGATTTGATCGTGTGGATACCGTTGAGGCAAAACTTGATAAGTTTTGCTAGTGACTCGAAGGAGGCGTTGGACGTGGTGCTGCTTCGTGGAATCTGCTCAAACACGCTACAATGGTGAGACTTTTGTAATATTTTATCCGATATGATAACCTATGTATAGATCCGGTGTATTAGTAATCCAAAATTTTAAATCCACTGAGTTGCTATGCTTGTTGGATTACTTACAGTGGTATCAGAGCCGTGTACAAGGCTCATATCGGATTTATGTGGTTAAATTGTTTTAATCATATTAGGATTATATATAATCATATATGATATGATTAAATTGAGTTTGTGAAATTATCATAAAATTGTATTTGATATAATTGAGGTTTATTGTATATGATACAAAGAAGCGTAAAGTCGAGACGTTGGATCAAAGTGGTTCGACCACTTCACATCATAACTCTCGGCCGCCGCTCAAGAGCTAGGGTTCGGACCCTTGGCTCGAGCATGGGCCGAGCCGTCGCACTATCTAGGGTTTTGAACTCTATTGGCTCGATAAAGTATTGAGGCGGTGCAAGATGGTTTGATCATGGTCCACGGAATTATGAGGGTCGACGGCTACACCACATGAGGGCTAGGGTTTTCGAACCCTTGGCTCGAGATGGTTGAGCCACCACCGTCATGAACCATGCATGGTTAGACCGTGGCTCGTGGCTAAGAACTTCGAACCATGTGGCTCGAAGAACATGAAAAACCACACGGCGGCGGCTAGGGTTTGGAACCCTAGCGGCGCCGCACGTGCTCGAACCATGGCTTGGGCTAGGGTTTTGAACCCTAGGCCCATGCATGGTCCAGCCATGTGGTTAGATGGGTCGGACCCATTTGGTCCATGGTTTGAGTCGCATTAAGTTCGTGGCATGTGATGTCCCGAGCGTACGATAATTTTCAAAATTTTATTTTACAGTTTTAATTAGAATTAAATTTTAAAATGTTTAGAATTTAATTAATTAAATGTTAAAGCATGTTTTATGTGTTGTATGAGCACTGGTGCATGGTTATAGCCCTTTTGACCTATTAGATAGGATTTGTGAATGTTTGTAATTTATAATACGGCCTGCGTGTCGTACCTTCTCTATTTTTCTCTAAATGTTATCCCTCCCCTATGTTCCCCTCGAATGTGAATCGAGGAATTCTCTATATTTGTAAATGTTATATAGTATAGTTTATTTATTGATGGTGATCAATGAAGATGGAGCATGTGCCGGGATGAGGAGGCCATTCACATATTGGAGCCATAGGAAGGTGCTTGTGAAGTTACCTTAGGTTGACTCTTAGGATTTTCTCATTGGCTTGAGAAAATCGCTAGTAGGGGCTATAACCATGTCACGTTTAATTATGTATGTTGATGCATGATTTATCTTATGTTTTAGATTGATAATTGTATTACACATATATGTAGATATGTATACACATATATGTAGTGGACATATTTGAAATTATCAAACTAATCATGAGATCAATAAATCCCTCTAAAATATTAAGTTTTAGATGCCTTCCAAAATTAAAAGTACTCGTCAAAAACTTCGATTGTACATGTGTGGGTTTGCCAAAGCAAAGCACCGTGACAATCTTAGTAAGGCGCGAAAGGATAAAAGTGATATCCGTTATAGTTTAAATTGGGTACGACTTAACTAGGTTATCTCAATAGGAGGCATGGGTTGGATAATAATTCATTTGATGAATTGAACAAAGCGTTGTTCGTCCAACTATCCAAGAATTACATGTGATGTAATTGACAAAGTGTTGTCTACCTAAATAGCCGAGTCTTGGGCGATTAGCCAAAGCTAACTCAAGATTAGGCGAAATATGGATCTTGGCCCACTAAAGGTTTCGAGGGTTGATATTTTTTAAACAAAATAGTGGGAGTATCATTTAATATAAGACCATGTTAAATGATTAAATCATGAACTTATTTTGCATATTTATATTGTAGATATCCATGGCAACTAACAACGTATCAAACACATTATCACTGCGACCGGTCCTTGAGAAGGACAAATTAAATGGGACAAATTTCCTAGACTGGTATAGGAACTTGAGGATAGTCCTCAAACAAGAAAAGAAGCAATATGTCCTAGAGGAACCCTTACATGCTGAGGAACCTCCCCTGACGGCTACTAGAGCCGATAAAGATGCTTACAAGAAGCATCAAAGTGACGCACTTGATGTTGGGTGCCTTATGCTTGCCACCATGAACTCTGAGCTTCAGAAGCAACATGAGGAAATGGAGGCGTTCGATATGATCGAGCACCTTAAGCAACTGTACCAACAACAAGCAAGACAAGAGAGGTATGACGTCTCTAAAGTGTTGTTCCAGTGTAGAATGGTAGAAGGAATTCTAGTTGGAGCTCATGTACTCAAGATGATTGGGTATATTGAGAATCTGGAGAAGCGGGGTTTTCCTTTGGACCAAGAGTTGGCCACTGACGTGATCTTGCAATCGTTGCCTGAAAGCTTCAGTCAATTTGTCTTGAATTACAATATGATTGAAATTGAAAAGACTCTACCACAGTTACTTGGTATGTTGAGAACATATGAAGCGAATACAAAGAAAGCTAAAGCCACAAATGTTCTTATTGTGAATAAGAGCAAAGGACAGGCCAAAGCTAAGGGCAATAATAAAGCAAAGAAGGTCTTTGTTAAATCTAAGCCAAAGTCTTCTGCACTGAAGCCAAAGGGAGGGATAGCAAAGGAAGTGAACTGTTTCCATTGCGGTGAGACCGGTCATTGGAAAAGGAACTGCAAAGTATATCTGGAGGATCTCAAGAAAGGAAGTGTGACTTTCACTTCAGGTATTTTTGTTATAGATGTCAATTTATCTACTTCTTCATCATGGGTATTAGATACTGGATGTGGATCTCACATTTGTGTAAATGTGCAGGACCTCAAAAAAAGTAGATTGTTGGCGAAAGGCGAAGTTGATCTCCGAGTTGGAAATGGAGCAAGAGTTGCTGCATTAGCTGCAGAGGATTATCATTTATCTATGCCTTCTGGTTTATCGTTGATTTTAAGAGACTGTTATTTTGTGCCTTCTATTACGATAAACATTATTTATATTTCTTGTTTGGACAAGTATGGATTTTCATTTATGATAAAGGACAACTGTTGTTCAATTTATTTAAATGATATGTTTTATGCTAGTGCACAAATGGTGAATGGTCTTTATGTATTAAATCTTGATATACCTATCTATAACATAAATACTAAAAGGATTAAAAATAATGATTGTATCCGACTTATCTCTGGCATTGTCGCTTGGGCCACATAAACGAGAACCGCATATCTAAACTTCATAAGGATGGAGTATTAGATTCATTTGATTTTGAATCATATGAAACATGCGAATCTTGTTTAATGGGCAAGATGACAAAAGCCCCTTTCAAGGGACATGTTGAAAGGGCAAGTGTTTTATTGGGACTAATACATAGTGATGTATGTGGGCCAATAAGTACACAAGCTAGAGGTGGTTTTCAATACTTCGTTACATTTACTGATGACCTCAGTAGATATGGGTATGTGTACCTAATGAAACATAAGCATGAAACCTTTGAAAAGTTCAAAGATTTCAAGAATGAAGTACAAAACCAACTTGGCAAAAGTATCAAAATCCTTCGATCAGATCGAGGAGGTGAATACTTGAGCCAAGAATTTCATGACTATCTAAAGGAGTATGGGATAGTCCCACAACTCACTCATCCGTATACTCCACAATGGAATGGTGTATCCGAGAGGAGAAATCGAACCTTGTTGGACATGGTTAGATCAATGATGAGTCATGCAGATCTTCCGATATCGTTTTGGGGACACGCTTTAGAAACAACGATTTTCATACTGAACCGTGTTTCATCTAAATCAGTGGAAAAGACACCATATGAGATATGGACTGGGAAGCGTCCTAGTATGTCTTTTATGAAGATTTGGGGTTGTGAGGCTTTCGTGAGACGTCACGTCTCTAACAAACTTGGACCCAAATCTGATAAGTGTTTATTTGTGGGGTATCCTAAGGAAACTAAAGGATATTATTTCTATTAATCCACCGAGAACAAAGTTGTTGTTGCTCGAACTGGTGTATTTCTTGAAAGAGAGTTTATTTCTAGAAAAACCAGTGGGAGACAATAGAACTTAGTGAAGTTCAACCACAAGAAAACACTGAACCTGAGATTGAGATGGAAACAGAACAGACACCACAAGTTGTTGTGGATAAAATGCCTTCTCAAGAGACACAAGCCCAGCGTAGGTCTGTAAGAGAACACCGGGAGCCACAGAGATATGGATTTCTTGTGACTCAACAAGGTGACTTACTACTTATTGATGAGGATGAGCCGTCATCTTATCAAGAAGCTATAATGGGCACTGATACTGAGAAATGGCAAGAGGCCATGAAATCTGAGATGGAATCCATGTATGCAAACCAAGTATGAACTTTGGTTGATCCACCTGAAGGGGTACAACTCATAGGGTGCAAATGGATTTTCAAGAAAAAGATCGATATGGATGGTAATGTACAAACCTATAAAGGTCGACTGGTTGCAAAAGGATTCAAACAAATTCATGGTATTGACTATGATGAAACCTTTTCACCAGTGGCCATGGTTAAATCCATAAGGATCTTACTTGCAATAGTTGTATTTCATGATTATGAAATCTGGCAGATGGATGTCAAAACAGCTTTCCTTAATGGAAATCTGCTTGAGGATGTGTACATGACACAACCCGAGGGTTTTGTCGATCCAAAGGATGCTGGAAAGATATGCAAGCTACAACAATCCATTTATGGATTGAAGCAAGCTTCTCGGAGTTGGAATCTTCGTTTTGATGATGCAATCAAAGAGTTTGGTTTTATCAAAAACGTAGATGAACCTTGTGTCTACAAGAAGGTCAGTGGGAGCATAATTATCTTCCTAATATTGTATGTAGATGACATACTTCTCATTGGAAATGATATCCCTGCCTTACAATCTGTAAAGATTTGGCTAGGGAACTGCTTTTCGATGAAAGACTTGGGAGAAGCCACCTATGTATTAGGAATCAAGATCTATAGAGATAGATCGAGAAGGCTTCTTGGCCTAAGTCAAAGTACATACATAGACAAAGTGCTAAAACGGTTTAGCATGCAAGAATCAAAGAAAGGATTCGTGCCTATGATACATGGTATATATCTCTCGAAGGAACAGTGTCCTTCAACACCAGATGAGAAATGTAAGACCCCAACACCTAAACTCGTCATTAGTTCATTTATGACGTTGTATATGTATAAATTTTTCATTTTCTTTTCATTCTTTAAAAGAATCATTACATGCTTCCCTTAATCCCATGACATAAATAATGTTCAACATTATAAGATCATCTCTACCAACAAATAGAATTAAAGATTTCGCCCATTACCATCCCCATTACACCACTTTTACATTGTGGGTTTTTATAAAAATTTGGGCAAAGTCTCCCCACAAACTGAGCTATCAGGAAATAAAAACGCATCACATAATATAACTCCCGACCAGGGACAACACAATACTAAACAGAATACAGAAACACTAAGTAAATTCCCAGCCAGGGAAGACACCACACTAATAAGACAACAAAAGTGGGTTTCAACACCCTTATACAGTCCATATACAGATACAAGTGCTCACAGAAGAGCAACGAATAACGAATACTCATCCGGATGCATAATTAGTATAAATACCAACCGCTCAACTTCGTATATCGGCTCAATCTCATACCATGCTTCTGGAAGCATCATCCAACAAGGTTCGAGCCTAGCACTCCAAAGCAGCATCGTACCTGTTGTACCTGTTTCAACAGAAACAGCCCCCACACAGGGTGAGCATACTCCAACTCAATATTCAATCACAAATCAATATACAAAATCATAATGCAACAGTTTAGATCATTCAAAACTCATAAAGTATACTCCCTGTACGAGTCCGAGTTTGTAGAGTTTCCACGCACTGTTCCTGTTTCAAACTCACGCACATTCATAATGTCAAGTTTAGTATTATCATTGAAAACATGATATTCGACGACACTATGAATTCAATACAACAACAATATATTATTATGCTCAACATAAATAATTCAACATCGATGTACACCTGGTTATCCCACCATCTCATTCTCGACACTTTCTCATGTCGCTCATGCCCAAGGCATCAATACTCAACCAGTATAATCGGATCACATACCACCACGTGTCCTTCACACAACACATGTATACACATATTCTTTTCTTTACTCATCTTCTTGGATCACGTATAACTACGTATCTACCAAACTACGTATTTTAAACTCAATTATCAGATTCAATCGATTAACCTGAAACATCATATTCGAATTACATGTGTACGTGAATGTATAGATACTAGATATACCTGCTCGTACGTCACCACGTACCTTATAGTAGACAACATGAACAAGCTATCATCAACGTCCGAAGTCTCCTGTAGAGTCTATATCGAATATCAATTCAATATTAGCTCATAATCCAAGCAATGAATATCCATGAAATAGTTCTTACTTTCATTTCCATATCACAAATCAATAACTCAATATTATGAATCAAATCATAATCAATACTTTGATGCACACATCCTCACATGAATTGTGATATTTCATTAGTGATGCAAAACCCCATTTTCTCCCATCATCCGCTACATCACACACATGATGCAGGATACACACACCCATACGTGCAAGATCACGTCCAACTCACATAGCAGTATTGAGGCCCATGCTAAAAGAATTAAAGGTCGAATAGCTAAAGGAATGTAATGAGAAAGTAGGAATGTCCAAAAATAGCATATCAATCTACACTAACTTGAAAATAGACAACATAACCCACATCAATGACTTATCCAATACACGTCGGTTTCCCCATTTCCCCCAGCAGTACATGTTCGACTAGTAAGCAAAAGGGCAGGACCAAAGTGTAGTGAAGTAATCGATACATCCCTTCAATTAAACGGTTTGCCCAGCTACCCCAAACATAGCGAGATTCTTGAACCCAAAACCATAAACTTTTCAACCAACACAGTTAGAGTTTCGAACATGAAAGACAACATATTTTCGAGCTCTAAGACCACAAGCCAACACATCAAGGTTTATTACCCACATAGTTGCTGATTTCTACACCAACTAACAGCAATGTTATTGAACCGAAAACAACAGATTTTTCGAATGGAAAAAAAAACAAGGAAATTTCGAATTCAAAGGCATCATATTTTCGAACCCACATGTTGCAGAAATCAAAACACATTGCAGGAAAATTTCGAGCTCAAAGCCTGTACCATTTTCGAAACCAAAGCATAAAAAAAAATCAAACTCAATAGCATCATATTTTCGACCATAATAGCAGCATATTTCAAGGCAAAATACATCAGGAATTTCAAACCCAAACAGCTGCAAGATTTTTGAATCAGAACCCACATTTTCGAACCAAACTCAGCACAAAAATCGCCTCAAAATCATGCATAAATCGAAGAATACGCAGAGTGACGAGTTAAGAGATGATGTAGTAGCATACCCCCACAAGTTTGAGCAAGAATCAAGCATGGAAAACGAAGAGGAAATCGTGTTCTTGCGGCGAGGAGGGAGGCGACGCGATAGTGGGAAGGAGAAGAGGGTAGGCGGCTCCATGTGGAAAAGAATTGGGTTTTAATGTATAACCCTAGGTTAAATCTCCACCCTACCATTATATCATCTTAACCCTTGATTCCTATTTCAATTTAAATTTCAATTCAATAATATATAAGGAATTTCCACGAATTTAATTTACACCACAAGTTCAACCCGGGATTATTTATTCCAACCCGGACCAAAATTCGATACCAAAGAATTAATTCCCGACACATCATATAAATATCATAATTAAATCCATTTGACAATTAATAATTATTCTGGACGTCACATGAGAGACAACGCATGAGTAAGATTCCATATGCATCAGCTATTGGATCTATCATGTATGCCATGATATGTACTCGTCCCGATGTATCGTATGCTTTGAGCATGACGAGCAGATATCAAGTTGATCCAGGTGAAGGTCACTGGATTGTAGTCAAGTACATCCTGAAGTACTTGAGAAGGACTAAGGATACATTCTTGATTTATGGAGGTGAGGAAGAGCTCAATGTAATGGGTTACACTGATGCAAGCTTCCAAACCGACAAAGATGATTTTCGATCGCAATCTGGATATGTGTATTGCCTGAATGGAGGTGCTGGGAGCTGGAAGAGTTCAAAGCAAGAGACAGTAGCCGATTCTACAACGAAAGCTGAGTATATTGCTGCCTCGGATGCAGCAAAGGAAGCTGTTTGGATCAGGAAGTTCATTTCTGAACTTGGAGTGGTGCCTAGCATTAAAGATCCGATAGAACTCTATTGTGACAACAATGGAGCGATCGCATTGGCTAAGGAACCTAGATCTCACCAAAGATCCAAGCACATACTTCGGCGCTTTCATTTCATTCGAGAAATCGTTGAAAGGAGAGATGTTAAAATATGCAAAGTACCAACAGATGATAATGTATCTGACCCATTGACGAAGCCACTGTCACAGCAGAAGCATGATCGTCATACTAGATCTCTAGGCATTAGGTATATGTCTGAGTGGTCTTAGTGCAAGTGGGAGATTTGTTTGGATATGCCCTAAGACATGTCATTGGATGATTGTTTTGACATACAATGTTTATATTTTATGAATGGCAATTCATTATTATATATTATTCGTTTAACTGTGCAATGTGAATTAATATATATGTTAATGTCCTTAGAATAATATTGTATTATTCTTAAACATTGTCCCTAGTCAAGTATTATCATGAATCGGGATAATGATAATACATAGAGACTAGTATGTGTTGATTGATGAATTGTTCATTGATATGAGATATCAAATCAACACATGGGTACATGTTAGAGAACGATGTACTGGACAGACCCACCATGAGAATGCTACATGGATAGTTATATGAGTGTCATAAGCAATTCTCATAGTGATAATAATGTATGTAATCCTTACGACTTGTGATCATCAGAGATCCCAACATAAGGAGTTATGTATCTTGATATTCAAACGTTACCCGTAACAGGGTAAACTATAAAGGCGACTATTGGATACACTACGAATTATGTAGAGGGATGTTGACTGATCGAGATAGGATTAGTCGCTCCTATATAACAGGAGAATTGTTTGGCCCTTGATCAAGTGAGAACTAAAATGCATGGCCATGCTCGAATGAGTCGATATGTGATATCGAGCTTATTCGTTTATTCTAGTTCTACTTGGGGATCAAGAAATAGAGATTGAATATACGAGTATGACTATTCCATGACTCGTGTTCAATCTAAACACAATGGACAAAGGGATTAAGTTACATGGTTAATATTATCACAAGTTCTAAAGGTTATGTCGAGTCAAATACATTCTTGTAATTTGGGTAGCCTTGATGTGTTGCTAGACACCGCTCTTTGCTTGTAACGTAAAATGAGATTTTATGTCACTGCCAACATTACAAGATCCTATCGGGTCGCACAAAAGATTAAATCGATAAAGGAAATTAAATTCATTGGATGACTTAATTAATTAAGAAGAGTCTTAATTAAATGAATATAAAGATTTAATTAAATCATGGGTTTGGGCCCACGAGGCTTTGTGAAAGCCTTTTAATTAAATCATATATAATTTGATTACAATGTGATTAATTGGATTAACACAATTCATTTCAACCTAGACAATAGAAGCACACGGCCGCCTCTCATCTTGTGCTCTCGGTTACATCATAGCCGAAGGGTGCTCTTGGTGTTTAGGGCTATCATTCGATTGTGAATCGAGTGTGCTTCATGTATTGGTTTAAGAACAAATCTAGCACTTTGTTCTTAAACTATCCCTTCCCGATTTGATCGTGTGGATACCGTTGAGGCAAAACTTGATAAGTTTTGCTAGTGACTCGAAGGAGGCGTTGGACGTGGTGCTGCTTCGTGGAATCTGCTCAAACACGCTACAAGGGTGAGACTTTTGTAATCTTTTATCCGATATGATAACCTATGTATAGATCCGGTGTATTAGTAATCCAAAATTTTAAATTCCGCTGCGTTGCTATGCTTGTTGGATTACTTACAATCATAACATCTTACTTCATGCCTGGCCACCAGAATAATTGCTTTATATCTTGATACATTTTATTCTGTCCTGGATGCATGGCAAGTACTGTCTGATGTGCATCTTGTAAGATTTCGCCCCTAAGAGTTGATACGGCTGGATCGAATAGTCTATCATTGAATCTCAATGTGTCATCTTCATGCATTCTAAAACTTCATTGGTTTGATTAAGCCTTTTGTATGAAAGTTTGCCACATAGGATCCATTGATTGTGCTTCTTTGATCCTGAGAATAAGATCAGATTGTGCTATGAGGTTACACAACATCATTGCACCATTCTGGACGTCTCGTACTTCGGAATTCAGATTTATTTTGGCCATCTCATCAATGAGTTTTTGTTGTTTGGTTAATAGCATCGATCCGTAACTCTTCCTGCTCAGTGCATTGGCTACTGCATTACTCTTTCCCAGATGATAATGCAATTTCACATCATAATCCTTGAACAGTTCTAACCACCTTCTCTGTCGCATATTCAACTCTTTTTGAGTGAAGATGTATTTTAAACTCTTGTGATTTGTATAGATGTCACATGTGGCCCCGTATAGGTAATGTCGCCACAATTTCAAAGCGAAAACCACTGCTACTAATTCCAAGTCGTGGGTCGGGTACCTCATTTCATGTTCTTTCAATCGTCATGAAGCATATGCAATCAACTTTCCATTTTGCATGAGTACACACCCTAATCTTTCTTTTGATGCGTCACTGTAGATACAAAATCCTTCATGTCCATCTGGAAATGTAAGGATAGGTGTTGATACAAGTAGATCTTTCAACTTCTCAAAACTCTTCTGACACTTGGAATCCATTCGAACTTTACTCCATTTCTAGTTAACTTCGTGAGTGGTAATGCCACTCGAGAAAATCCTTCCACAAACTTTTGGTAATATCCGGTCAATCCCAGAAAGCTTCAAATTTCTGTCACTGATGTAGGAACTTTCCACTCGGTGATGGCTTGAACTTTTGCTGGGTCTACACGGATTCCATGAGTATCAATTATGTGTCCAAGAAAGGATACTGAATCCAGCCAGAAATCACATTTCTCAAATTTTGCATATAATTGTTGTTCTCGTAGCCTCTGTAAAGTCAATCTCAGATGCTCCTCGTGCTCTTCCCTTGATCTGGAATAGATCAATATATCATCAATGAACACTATGATGAACTTGTCGAGCCATTCTCGGAATACATGATTCATTAATGCCATAAATGATGCTGGTGCATTGGTAAGTCCAAACGGCATCACTAAGAATTCATAATGTCCGTATCTGGTTCAGGATGCAGTTTTATTAATATCATGCTCTTTAATTCTGAGTTGATGATATCCAGATCTCAAGTCAATTTTTGAGAATACTTGAGCACCTTGTAACTGGTCAAACAAATCGTCAATTCTTGGTAAAGGGTATTTATTCTCACAGTGACTCGATTCAAATCTCTGTAATCAATACATATGCTCATGCTGCCATCCTTTTTCTTCACAACAATACTGGTGCTCCCCAATGTGACAACACTAGGCCTTATGGAACCTTTATCTTGTAGTTCCTTCAATTGCTCTTTCAGCTCCTTCAGCTCTGTTGGTGCCATTCTATAGGGTGCTTTGGAGATTAGTTATGCTCCCGGAATAATATCAATGAAAAATTATGTGCTTCAAAATTGGTGGGAGTCTTGGCAAATCCTCAGGAAAAACATCCAAGAATTCATTTACTGTGCAAATCTTCCTTATTCCTGCTTCCACTTCATACACATGGCCACAAAATCGTTCGTGCAAGCTCATGCCCTCGTAACAGATTTCTTTGCCCGAGTTTGTTTGTAAGGTTATAATCTTTCGGCAACAGTCAATGTAAGCCCTTGCACTACTCAGCCAATCCATTCCCAGAATTATGTCAAATTCTTTCATGTTGGTAATGAGCAGGTTGGCCTTGAATTCTTCGTTTTCCACAAAATGAATGTGATTTTAATTTGTACCAAGAAAAATTTTAAAAATGTTGTACATACCCGCAATTGTTGGCTCGATAAGAAAGCAGGTTGGCATCCTTGTACTTTCAAACGCAAATAATTCAATAATTATGATGACAGTATAGTATATTGTTGGGGAAATGTTTTAAGTGGACAGCAAAATTTCATGTTTAATTTTTATTATATATATATTTATAAATATTGTCACGTCCCGATAACATCGACGTTGACTTCAGATAATAATTCGAAACCAACAAGCCTCGTAATATAGAATTCAATTAAAATCAGTATTTTTTCCATAAAATAAATATTTATTCAAACTATATCACATATTCGATTGATTTTAATGCATACATACAATTTTCAAAACGAAAGAACGATATTCTTAGCAAAAACCCATTTAGCGAAATCAGAAACAATTCTTGTGTGTTTCAATGAATTTGAGTGGCAAAAACAAGACGAATTTTCTCTCTTTTCCTTGCTGAAAATTTCACACCTTGGTGTGCGTGCTTCGAAATTGGTGTGAATATGAGAGATTTTCGAGTTGTTTTGGCGTTGAGGACTAGTCTAATATTTATAAAGTGCGCAATTCGAGAGTTTCAGTTTCTCATGAATCTATTATTGTCTCCTGATTGAGTTTTATCTAGGGATTCCTTCACATCTTTTAAATTTATCCTCAAGTAGTTGGCTTGATAAAATAACTTTAATTCGCAAAAATAATAATAATATGTTTTTCTAAACTGATAATAATAGCACTTCTCATTAATTCTAATCTATATGCAAAATATGATGCAGTAGCACAAACAGACCGAATTAGATTCAAACTTTAGGCATAGGAATTGATGCAGTAAAAAGGTCATTTGGTATGACTAATTTTTATTCTTATCGTATTAAATAAGAACACAAAAATATATTGAAAATGTTGAGAATTACATAGGAATCATCTATATGCGTTCATATACGAAATGCTCATCATCGTCTATGTCTTAATAAGTCTGACCAATAGATATTCACATGGTGCATCCCCTCATATCCACATGTCGCTTAGTACAGAGATTTGTGCTGACACTAAATAAGAAAATAAAACTGTGCATCTACTGACAGATATATGTTTTGGTCTAGTGATAAGTTTATTTGATAATTGTATCATTAAAAATAAAAGAAATACAACCAAACATGTTTAAAATTACTCAAATCAAAATATGGGGCGTATGATAATATGAGGATCGAGACCAATAATTCTGATACACACCGTAGAAATTATCGAAAAATAGATATATTCCTTTTCCAGTTAAATCAGGAATTTAAAAGAAAAAGAAAATATAAAATTTTTTATATTATTGACCTTGATATATGCTTCACCCTAAGACACGATTTCTTTTGGAATTTCGAGGAAATAAAACAGAGATTCAATTACGTAAAATAAGGGAATATGCAATGTATGACTTCAAAGAAAATTAAATTAATTGAAGTGGTGAACAAGATGGTGACAATATATATTATTAAATTATAATATGAAGGAGAAGTACAGTTAAATTAAATAATTTACCAACTTAATGGACTCAGTTCCCTACTAAAAGTTTTTTACCTTGGCGAGAAAAATGGAATTTACTTTGGTAACTTCAAATATTGGATCTTCCCTTACATTATATACGTTGAATACATGACATATTTTGTCAGAGTAAACTAATTAATTATTGTACCATCAAGCGTTTGCTATTGTAACAAAAGTTATAATTGATCGTAACGATGTAATTTAAATATTTTTAAAACATATAGCATCTCAAGTACAAATATTGTATATGGCTTATTTTGGCTTTTTCATCATCAAATATTCAAAGTTTGATGTTCATCTAATAAGATCGTTTTTTTTTCTTTTCTTTTTCGTTCTTTTAGCATGTCTTTTGACCTTACATCGCATACATCGGCAATATCCGATACTATGTTAGCGAGTTTTGGGTATCATATCAATAATATTTGAAATCACGTCAGCGCTCCAACAAAAAGAACGAAAATCAGAAAAAGTATAACCAACTTATCGGAATAATACCTAAGTTTTGATTACTTCCTATACCAAATACCAAAACTGAAAACAGAAGGTGGACTATTGCAATTTTCCCTAAATTTCAATGTGAAATCTGATGTCTCCAAAGGTATCTTTTTGTCCACTTTTGTTCTTTTTAGTGATAATTTATTTTGAACATCTACATATATATGATAACATCAAATAAGCATTCTAGCGAGTATTGTAAAATTTGTTTGTCCATTGTCTGTATGCCAAACAATGCCACAAACAAACATTGATTTTTTTTCTTTTTGGATGATAACACATTAATTCCATATTACAAACTCCATTTCCATGTCTTTTCTCGCATTCTATAATCTTAAACATTCACTAGATAAAATGAAAAACACAAGCCGAGAGTCGTTTATATATGTACACACACGCATAAAAGGGAGCAATGCTGATCAACGAGACTAAACAGAATATATCCGTACGACTTGGTCGATGGTGGCACGACATACGGGGCAACCCCATTTCTTCGACTTAATCTCATTCAAACAAGACATGCACCCAGCCATGTGGCCACATGGAATGCAAGCTCCCTCAAGTGGCGCATCCAGGCAAATCGTGCAAGATGAAGCACTGCCATCTTCTTTCTTTTCAATGTAACCACCTGATATGCCCCCAGTAGATAAATCAACAGGGGTCGTGCCCATTGATGGATAGTTGATTGGACTGTTAGCATCTGCAGCGGGAGCAGATGGAATCGAGCCAACGGAAGGGGTGTTATTTTGGCGTTGAAAATGCTGAGTCGGACCTGCACCAGAAGTGGTTTCCAGAACCTCGTATTTGCTCCCAATGGCATCATGGCTGGTTGAGGCTTCGGTTCTGTAGATCTTATAATGGTTGGGGCTATTTGTAGAGCTGGTTGAACTCGAGGATGAGTCGACTTGGGATGCGAAAGATTCGGGTTCAGGAAACTGAAGAGAATGTTCAACCTGAGGAATTCCTTTGCAAGCATTACAAAATCGCTGCAGTTGCTGTTTCTCGCTTTCTTGCACAGGCGCTAGTTTAATTCGTCCACCTGCAATTTACGAATAAGTTACAATCAACACCATGTAAATGATATCTTTATCCTCGGACAGAATTAGAGCGAAAATTCGATAATAACCTACACTATTATTTGTTTATTTAATAGCATGTTATTATTCCTACTTTTGACCCTATATTAGCAACTAAAAAATTAACAAAGAAGCAACCTTGATATCTGAAATTTTTAACTCAAGATCTTCGGTTTTCGACAATTTGAAATAAAATGCACTTACGTCCTGCCTCTTGTGAAGACTTAATGCAGCGCTTTCTCTTCCAGCGTCTTGGAACTATGCATAAAAATCAAATTTGCTCACCTATACATACACAGTTCATGGGAATAATGAATAAAGAAGTTGAGTCCCTTACTTCTTGAAACGTCGGATATAATTACTACCGAACCAGACTGGTTAAAATTTGGCTCTCCAAGATTGGCCTTCCAAAGTGGAATAATTGTCCTTGGTTGGGCATCCTATCAACATGGTAAAAGTTCAAGACGGGGAGTAAATTAACTTCAAGGTGATGCCATTAATTGAAAGAATTTTGTGCACAGAGTGTATTTTCCACAGGAGGAACGATATCATGTATGTAATCAACTCTCACAAAGAAACAACTAGCCAAATAGCCCGGTGGTAGAATTATAAATTTTTCAGTCTGCGTGACTGTTATACCTGTGCATGCAAGACTTAACTGAAAGGTAACATAAAAAAAATGGGAAATTGAAAAAAAAAGGGATAGAGATATGAATTTAAGCAAAAGAGCACCTGTGCACCAGCATATATAGCAAGCTCCAACTTGAAAGGTTTCCTAAGATTGCGAGATCCACAAGGTAAAACGACCACCCATCTGTGTAGAAATTGAAATAATAATCAGAATTTGAGATTATTGAATCAGTCACTAATTCGACATGAAAATGTCCAATGAAAAATGCATAGACAAGTTAAAGACAAAAAATAAAACGAACTGTTTCGGAAACAAAATCACATGTTCTTACCAATTAACAGAATTAATCAGTATGCACACATATGCATGAGCAGATACGATGACAACTTCTAGCCAACATAAATTATTTAAAAAATTATGGTAAGATTAATCATGAAATAAAGTTCCAAACTATCGATTACTAATATAGGTATGTATGGTACTCACACTTTTCTTGAAAGTAAATGAGGTGCCAGATGGTCCAAAAAGCCAGGCCCAAAAAGCTCCCTCAGCCAACCAGAGAATAAGCACAAGTGACCCTGTGCAGCAAAACACAAAAAGTCAACATTCCGTGGTTATTAACACAACCAAACTGAACCAGATAACATCACTATAATGATAACAACTCAGGTAATAGTACCTCGATTCTTCGGACAACATTGCTGTACCCTCTTGTTCTGGCAACGTCAAGTGGTGTTTGGCAATCATCATTTATTATTAGAGCATTTGCTGAGGTTTCCGAATTCATCAATTGTAAAAAGAAGAAAATCACGATTCCATTTTTTTGTGGAATAAAAATCATGTACTAAAATTTACAATAGCGCGAACACACCTCCATGTGAAAGAAGCAACTCCACAGTTTGTTCAAGGCCACTTCCTGCAGCATGATGCAGCGGAGTTCCAGAATGGCGCCCTTAAAAGAGAATCCCGGAGAATAATGAGACACTTAAACAGTAATAAAAGGTGTTATCAAGCACTCATCAGATCGGAGTTACATGGGTACGTAATAAAAACATTAAAAAAAAAGGAGAGACATTTTTTCTCATGTATGATCACAGGTTATCACACCTTAAGTGTTAAGAAAAAGGAACTAAACAACAGCCGTCTGATCGGGCTATGAATGAATTTCTTTATCAGTTTTCAATATTAATATGACGCATCATGATAAGTTTTAACCCAAAAGAGTATCACATTAAAGCATAACCAGGGACGTAGCCATGAAACCAGTGTTGGGGCTAGAATCTCATTTTAACATTATTTGGAACGAAAACGTAAAATGCTGAAGGCATCAAAATTGTAATTTATATACCTGAACGATAAGCATTGACGTTTGCACCCAATTCAATCAAAGTTTTTGCGACAATGTAAAGCTCCGGATTCGTGCAAGCTAAAATCAGTGGAGTCTTTCCTTCACTATCGACCCACTGCCACCACAAACAATATTTTAGCGCAAATGATTCAAGTCCCACAAAATGAAATTTGATCACTGAACCAACTTAGTTCATTGGGGTCTTACAATAAACATTTTTACCGCCAACCATGTTCATAAAATTCTTTCAACTCAGAATCTATGCACCCTATTTTCACGCAATTCAGGATTAAACGAACAAGTTTCTTGCAAAGGCAGCTTTAACATTGTACTTTTGTTATCACCATTATTTCTACCTAGCAAATTTTCTTAGCATTCAGTTACGCCAATACATGCACGGACACATAACAAACTTTTAAATGCATTCTCTATCTCAAACTAAAAATACTCGCAAATGACACCCATATTTGAGTGACAGAGTTAAGAGCTGAATAATCATACTCGTGACCACTTATACGATTACATGACTGGATAAAGCCAAAAAATCAAGAACGCATTAGTTCATGTGGGAATCATGGTTTCTCTAACTAAGTTCAATCCGTAATCGAATAAAAATTGAATCATTTCCATTACATGTAACACAATAGACACTGGATGTCTTAATATATACTTCTCAAACCCGAATTGAGGAATCAGGGATGGACCCCAAAATGAAAAAGATGAAAGTTTTTCTAAAAAGTTAACAGGCCCTCGATTAATAAACCATAAATCTTCGCAGTTGAAGCATAAACAAACAGATACATGCAGAAAACACCAAAAAAAATATCAGATTCTTTATATGAAATTACATACCTCTAGTCCAGCCCCTTGACTTCGTAAAGCTTTGATACCTTCAATGTTTCCCTTATTCACTTCTTGATACAACAACTTGTCCTTAGATTGCCGCAGCCCCATTTTTATTCTATTGCATATGATTGAATGATGAAAAATAAAACAGAAAACCCCCCCAATTTCAACAAGAAAAAGAAAAGGGATTTCTTGGAGAAATGTTTTTCTGGGGAGATGGAGACAAGGTAGCGTTGGCCGATGAGTGATCTTGGGATAAAGAGCTTTAATTTCTGCTAGATTTATTATTTATATGTTGGTCATATATATGTATATATATAGTGGCTTAATTATATATATATTTAATAGTGAAGGAAATTTTTGAGGTGAGCCTCTTCAAGATTCATGACTTTTCTTGGATTTTTCTGCGACAGTTCGCCTAACGCGGGGTTAGCACTTTCACGTCAATACCACCTATACAATATGGCCAGATTTAATTCACAAGTCACAACACATATAAAAAGTTAAAAACACTTATATATTTTAGTAAATACGTACGAAACTCTCATACATTAACAAAATAGACAAAACGCTCCCTGTATTTTCTTAAACTATGGCATGAATCTCCTATGTGTTATAATAAATATGCATGAAGTCTCTATGTGTTAACAAAATAGGCAAAAAACCCTTAATTTTTCTTAAACTCGGTATGAAACCTCATTGTGTTATAAAAAAAGCAAAAATCCCTCTTTTTTTTGAAACATTGCACGAAGCTCTCGTGTTAAACAAAATAGGCAAAAAAACACTTCTATTTTCGTAATCATGCATAAAACACTCTCGATTGTTTAATATGCTCTCCATTTTTCTGCATCTACATTATTTTCTTCTTTTATGTAATGATTTATTCTTTTAGTTTGAAAACGAACAATATTCTGAGTTTTAAAGTTTATCCTTTTTGTGGTGTATTTTTAAAATTGATTACGAGTGATATTCTGAAATTTTCTTTTAATCTATAAATACTTAATGACCAATTCAATTTTTTTTTTCAAGTTTTGGGTAAATTAAGTAAACAACAATGACACATAAATAAAATATATGCAAATTTTCAAGTGATAATACACCAAATAGTCCCTCTTGTTTGCACTCATTCTCGGTTTGGTCCCTCTTATTTGCACTGACCTGATATAGTCATTTTAGTTTGTTAATGTATCCCAAAACATTCCTCACCGTTAAATGCTCAGTTAAGTTCTAACAGAACCTGCACATGACTTGTACATGCCGTCAAATAAACCATCTAAATCCCAACACTTTCGTTTTTGCCCCATTTCGATTTTCAAACGCCATCTAAATCCCAACACTTTCTTTTTTGCCCCATTTTCGATTTTCAAAACCTACAGGATCACCCCATTTCGATTTTTCTTAACACTAAGGTTTTACCTCTGTTCGGGTCGAAACCATCTCCTACGAAAAACCATATATTATTTCATAAACAATTCAAAATTAATTTCCTATAGTGTCAAATAATTAACTCCAGTTTTCCAATTATAGATGTAACAATTACAAATTCATTACGATACAAGTCCAAGTTTTAAATCTCAATCAACTTTACGTGTTCTTTGTTGATTAACAATGACTTTCCTGTTTATGATCAACACTAAGCTACTGGCATTCAAGAACAATTCAAGAACATAAAATAAATGAAATACTCAAACAAGAATTTACGTGGTTCGATCTCAACGTCGACCTACAATTTGAGTACATCAATGTTTACAACACACTTTGATCTTTCTACAATTTCCTCATATCCCAAACCATACAAGAAATTCCTCAAAGAACAAATTCCCGTGTGTTTCCCCTCACTACTCTAAAGAATGATCTCTCTTTGAGTTGTTTTGTGTATTAGACTTGAGTGTTTTCTTTGAACCAGATTCCAGTGCCTCTCTTGGTCCTTAGCTTCATATTTATACTGCTGCATGCAGTAAGTTAATCAACCGTTTCTTGGACTTCAACTGATTCTTGAATCTTCATATTTGTACTGCTGCATGCAGTAAGTTAATCAACCGTTTCTTGGACTTCAACTGATTCTTGAATCTTCCAATCATAGTCGTTGGATTTGAATCTCATAATCAATGGTCCGGCAGAGATGAATTAATCTGTTAATATCCAAGTCAATATAACAATATCAATGCCCAACAAAAGAAATAAAATCTTAGTATATCCACCTTTCCAAGTTGAGCAAGGTCAGATAAACAAGTTGGTAGGAAAGTATAAATTTATGAAGTAGAAAATGCAAATAAATTTAAAGTCCATGCTATTTAATCCTACCTATAATGGCGGAAAGAAATGCAAATCAAAATCTCAGAAAAAAAAAAAAAGCAGACACACACATACCAGTCACCACCAACAACAATCGATGGATCAAATCCCCAGCTCTACTAACAATTTTTTTCCTCATTTCATCAAAAACAAGAACACAAACTCCACCAAACACCTCGATTCATGCCATCCTTCCTCCTCCTCGTTAAGAGGACAACAAATAATGCTCACACAAATGGATGGGCAGAGATAGACAAAGGAGATCTCATACCGTTAAGAGTTTGTCATCTAGATCTCTGAGCAGCACCCAACGCCGCTGAAGAGCAACCCAGAAGAACCTGTTGGGAAAAATAATTCAATATTTTCTGGTCAGATATGTGGGAGCAAAAATAAATACTGAATAAGAAACACAAGATTTACGTGGTTCGGCAAAAATAAGCCTACGTCCACGGGGCTGCTGCAGATCTTTTATTGAAGAAAAATACAAGTGTTTACAAAACACTGACAACACTCAATCTGAAAAACACTCAGAAAATTATACAGCAATTTTCTCTCACTAGTATTTTTACTCTGATTGCACTGTGTTATTTTTCTCTCTACAATTTGGTGTAAATTCTGAATGAATTTCAATCCTATTTATAGAGATTTCTCAGACAAATTTTTCTTCACGCGTGCCAAATTTTTTCTTCCTGATCTTTGAAAAAAATGATGGCCAATTTTTTCTTCATGCTCAAAGTCTTCATGCATTAAATTTGGCCAGCCAATTTTTTCTTTATTGTCCAAATTTGTCAAACTTTGCTTCTGTTAACTTTGTCTTCTTGTTTTATTTTTTTTCTTTGGTGGGGTTTTGCTTTGACTAACAATCTCCCACTTGAAAACTGATCTCAATCTGTCTTCATACCTCGATCAATGCAGCAACCTTTTCTGGTCTGTTAATCCAACAAGCCAACTGAAGTTGAGCACAACTTCAGTTTATCAATAGTTACCACCTTTGTTAACATATCTGCTGGATTCTTACTTCCTTGGATCTTCTCTAATGTTAGCACATCATCCTCAAGCAGAGACCTGATGAAGTGATAACGGAGACCAATGTGCTTTGTTCTGGAGTGGAATGCTGAATTCTTTGCTAGATGTATTGCACTCTGACTATCACTATACAAAACATTCTTCTCCTGGTTTAATCCCAACTCTGTTAACAAAACTTGAAGCCATATCAACTCTTTACTGGCTTCTGTCACTGCAACATACTCAGCCTCTGTAGTGGATAAAGCTACAATCTTTTGTATCTGCGACATCCAACTAACGGCTGTAGCTCCAATAGTGAATACATAAGCCGTGGTGCTTCTCCGGTGATCGACATCACCTCCATAGTCTGCATCTACGTAACCTTGTACTTTTAGTTCTCCTTTTCCAAAGTACAAACACTTATTTGCAGTGCCTCGTAGATACCTCAAAATCCACTTAACTGCTTCCCAATGAACCTTTCCTGGATTTGACATAAACCTGCTGACAACTCATACTGCATGGGCAATGTCTAGCCTTGTACAGACCATTGCGTACATCAAACTCCCAATGGCTGAAGCGTAAGGAACTTTAGCCATGGATTCTTTTTCTTCTTCCGTCTGAGGACACTGGTCCTTGGATAGGCGAAAATGACTAGCCAAAGGTGTGCTAACTGATTTGGCGTCGCCCATGTTGAATCTCTGCAAAACACGATTGATGTACTCCGCCTGAGATAACTGCAAAATTCCCTTTTGCTTATCTCTTGTGATTTGCATTCCAAGTATCTTTCTTGCTGGACCCAAATCTTTCATGTCAAATTCTTTTGACAACTGCTGCTTCAAGTTTCTGATCTCGTCCATATCAGGAACCAGCTACTAACATATCATCGACATAAAGTAGCAAAATGATATAACTGGACTTATATTTCTTGAAGTAGCAACAATGGTCGGCGTTGCACCTCTGGAAACCTTCATTGTGCATAAAGCCATCAAACTTTAAGTACCACTGCCTTGGAGCTTGTTTTAGGCCGTACAAGCTCTTTTTCAATTTGTACACCTTATTCTCCATTCCTTTCTCTGCGAAACCTTCTGGTTGAAACATATAGATTTCCTTATCAATTTCTCTGTGAAGAAACGCAGTCTTCACGTCCAATTGTTCAAGATGGAGATTTTCACTGGCAACAATACTCAGTACAGTCCTAATAGTATTGAGCTTCACAACTGGGGCAAAATTTCTGAGCAGTCAACTCCTTCTTTTTGCTGAAACCCTTTGACGACTAGTCGGGCTTTGTATCTCGTGGAACCATCATGATCTTCTTTCACCCGATACACCCATTTGTTGTGAAGTGCCTTTTTGTCCATATGCAACTCAACAAGTTCTCATGTCTGATTAGACATCAAAGACTTCATCTCGTCTTTCATGGCAAGCTCCCACTTGCCAGCATCTTTGGTCTGACATGCTTCATCGTAGCATTCAGGCTCACCTGCATCGGTTAACAACAGATAGTTCATATACCTTCTGTTAGGTACATGAGGCCGAGAACTCCTTCTCAATTCATGAACTGGAGCAGGAGATGCATCATGCTGCTGCTCGTTGTCTTGATCAATTGATTCCCCTAAGTGAGGAATCTCAACTATCTGTTCCACGTGACTTTCTGGGACATCGTCCACCTCTGCATATGCTGGCTCACTCTGTTCTGAGTCGCTGACAACTGTGTTATGCCTGTCCTTATACATCACTCGTTCGTTGAAGATTACATCTCTGCTGCGGATCATCTTTTTGTTTTCATCATCCCAAATGCGGTAGCCAAACTCATCTTCGCCATAACCAATGAAAGTGCACTTCTTTGATTTGGGATCAAGTTTGTTTCTGTGTGCGTCACTGATATGCACATATGCTACACATCCGAAAACTTTAAGATATGAGAGGTTTACCTCTTTTCCGCTCCATACCTCTTCTGGTATTCTGTGCTCCAATGGTACCGATGGACCTCGGTTAATCAAGTACGCTGCTGTGTTGACTGTTTCTGCCCAGAACTGCTTTGGCAGGCCTGATTGTACCCGCATGCTTCTGGCTCGTTCTGTCAACGTCCGGTTCATACGCTCAGCTACACCATTGTGTTGAGGCGTACCAGGCACGGTTCTCTCCATTCTGATTCCGTGCTCATAGCAGAACTTCTTGAATCTGGTGTCTTCATATTCACCACCATTGTCGGTTCTGAGCTTCTTTATCTTCAAACCTGTCTCATTTTCAACCATCGCTTTCCAAATCTTGAAAGCTTCAAATACTTCTGACTTATATTTCAGAAAGTAAACCCATACTTTCCTTGAGTGATCATCAATAAAAGTAACAAAGTAGTGTTTCCCACTAATTGATGAGACAGTCGTTGGTCCCCAAACATCAGAGTGAACTAGTTCAAGTTTCACCTTCTTTGGGGTTCTGGTACTTGTCTGAAAGCTAACTCTTTTCTGCTTTCCAAAAATACATCCTTCACACGTGTCAATATCAATTGACTGAAGGCTCGGAAGTTTCCCCTTTGAGTGCATAATCCTTCATTCCTTTCTCACTCATGTGGCCAAGTCTCTGATGCCACAGAGTAGGACTTTCTATGTCTGCTGCAACTGCAATTGAACAGCGTGCTCCTGCTGTCATGTAAAGAGTACCACTCTTATTGCCTCGAGCAATTATCATTGCACCTTTTGAGATCTTCCAAGTATCACCGTGAAAGACAGTTGTATGACCTTCACCGGCCAACTGGCCAACTGAGATTAAGTTCTTTCTCAGATCGGGAATATGTCTGACATCCTTCAGTTTCCATACAGACCCGTTCAACTTAATCTTTATGATACCTTTGCCAACAATCTCGCAAGATTGTTCATTACCAAGGTAGACTTTACCAAGGTTTCCGGGGACATATTTCTCGAAGAGTTCTCTCTACGAAGTAGCATGGAATGATGCTCCGGAGTCTAACACCCAAGACTCTTCCTTGCACTCTAAGGAACATATTAATGCATCATCTCCAGAAGAACGTTTGCTTCTGCCTTCACCTCCTGATTCTTCGGTGCATTTTTGCACTGATTTTTATAATGTCCGGGCTGCCCGCATTTCCAGCACTCAATAGTCTTTGAGTTTTGAGAATTAGGGGGATTCCTAGATTTGGACCTCCTGTCCATTTGTTTGCCACGTCCACCTCCTCTGTTTGATTTTCTACCTCTTGACTCTGTATGTAATACTGAAGAGGTTGATGATTCATTTGAATCTTTCCGTCTGATCTCTTCACTGAGAACCAGATCACGAACATCGTCAAATTTCAACTTTGTACTTCCCGATGAGCTACTCACAGCTGTGACAGTAGCATTCCAGCTTTCCGGTAGGGAAGACAAAAGTATTAATGCCCGTACTTCATCATCAAAATCAATGCTAACTGAACTCAACTGGGTTGTCACTGTGTTGAGTTCATTGAGATGTTGAGCTACCGATCCACCTTCTACCATCCGCAAATTGAACAACCGCCTCATCAAATGAACTTTGTTTGAAGCTGATGGCTTCTCGTACATGCTTGAAAGAGCCGCCATAAGACCCGCTGTGGTCTTTTCTTTTGCTATGTTGAAAGCAACGTTGCGTGACAACGTCAGTCGGATAACTCCGAGAGCTTTTCTATCTAGAAGAGCCCATTCTTCATCTTTCATACCTTCTGGCTTCACACCCGAGAGAGGTTGATAAAGGCCTTTCTGGTACATATGTCTTCTATTTGCATTTTCCAAAAGCCAAAATCTGAACCATTGAACTTTTCAATATTCATTTTTCCTTCATCTGCCGCCATTACTCCCACTCGAACCTGACCCCCACCGGATTGCTGTTTTGACAATTTTTGAAAATCACCGTGTTATTGAAAAACACCGCTGCGGACGAATTTGGTATCGCTGACCAAATCACTATTCACGAAATTCACTATTCACGTGAATAGTAATCCGACAAAAACAAATTGACAAAATTAACAATCTGGCTCTGATACCAGTTGTTGGGAAAAAATAATGCAATATTTTCTGGTCAGATATGTGGGAGCAAAAATAAATACGGAATAAGAAACACAAGATTTACGTGGTTCGGCAAAAATAAGCCTACGTCCACGGGGCTGTTGCAGATCTTTTATTAAAGAAAAATACAAGTGTTTACAAAACACTGACAACACTCAATCTGAAAAACACTCAGAAAATTATACAGCAATTTTCTCTCACTAGTATTTTTACTCTGATTGCACTGTGTTATTTTTCTCTCTACAATTTGGTGTAAAATTCTGAATGAATTTCAATCCTATTTATAGAGATTCCTCAGACAAATTTTTCTTCACGCGTGCCAAATTTTTTCTTCCTGATCTTTGAAAAAAATGATGGCCACTTTTTCTTCATGCTCAAAGTCTTCATGCATTAAATTTGGCCAGCCAATTTTTCTTTATTGTCCAAACTTGTCAAACTTTGCTTCTGTTAACTTTGTCTTCTTGTTTTATTTTTTTTCTTTGGTGGGGTTTTGCTTTGACTAACAGAACCGAAAACAAGCAAGCAACTGACCGGAGCTCCGACATTTCCGGCGCAACTTCCGCCGGTGAATATTATGCAAAACCTAGGGTACTACGAATGACCCGAGCTTCCAGACACCGTCAGCTGCAGAACTCGAAGCAGAACGATGATGAGTGACGGTAAATCTACGGATTCTAGCTCCGAGAATGGCAGAAAAAAGAGAATCTGGTGAAGGGATTGTGCTTGGACGATAAAGTGAGGCTTAGGGCATCGATTTCTATCGGGTTTGAAAATCGAAAATGGGTCAAAAAAGAAAGTGTCGGGATTTAGATGGGTTAATTTGACAATATGTGCAATTCATGTGCAGGTTCTGTTAGACTTTAGCTGTTTATTTAAAGAAAGATGATTGATTTATAATCGTAAAATCATCTAAAGTCATATTTTTTGTCCTAAATATATTTACCAATGTGTATCTTAGCAATATAGTAATAAGAATAACAATGACTTTGAAGTTTATATCGAGGCAAGATTTGTAATCTCCATCCTTAAGTTAATTTTGCCCCGCCTTGGTGCTAATGGTTTGCTTTGACAATTTATCGCCCAAGATACGACTATGACTTGTGATAGGAGCACTCCAAATCACAAGTCCTCAAACCCCAAAGGTTCAAAATGCTCAATATGAAGAAAGTTGATGAATAAACAAAATGCTCAAAGGTTTGTGTCCACAAGACACCATTTAGATGCACAATATCATGGAAAAACCACACCCCAACATGAATGGACACACCATTATGTCAACAGACACATGGCGCGATCGATCGCCCCTCTATTTCCAACAAATGGAAAATGTTGGGTTTGCGCGATCGATCGAGGCCTTAGCTGCGATCGATTGAGCGCCTAAATTTTTTTTTCCTTCTCTTGTAATTTATTTCAAAATCCAACAATCCCCTACATGAATTAAATTAATGTATGTATGCAACCGAGTGCTTTAACAAACTATTATGGCATCCGGAGAGATAGCTTGCAGCTTTGAATCTTCCATAGTAGTATTCAGTCGGATTTACTTGACTTAATAGTGAACTTATAATCTTGAATTATTTAGTCGTTGGTGTAAACTTAGACAATTTAACCCACACCATAACAACTCTAACTTTTGTTTTGGGTTTTTATGGTTGCGTCCGTTTCGGCCATAGACTATGCTTGGTTTTGCATAAGTGCTTTCCATTCTTTTGAACCAGCCGTACTTTGCACTTACATAGGTGATCTCCTAAAAGAGTATCACATTATACTCCAGCATATTCTTATATGTCTTAGGAATCATTAAAGACCTTATGCCTATCATCATACCCTTTTTGCGGGTTTGGGACTCCCGGGGATTTTAAATCCTGTTTTTGGAGTCGTTGGATCCAAGGTATGAGAGGTCAGTGCAAACAACAGAGATCAAATTGGGAATGAGTGCAAATAAGAGAGAATATTTGATGTATTATCCCAATTTCCAAAAAAAACTAAAGAAGAAAATAATATTCTGAATATTGTTTTTTTAAAACCAAAAGAACAAATCCTTACAGAGAAGAAGAAAATAATATAGATGCAGAAAAAATTGAAGAGCAGACAATCGATAGGGTTTTGTGCATGATTTAAGAAAATAGATCAGTTGTGTTTTGTCTATTTTGTTTAACACATGGATTTCATGCAAGTTTTCAAAAAAAAAAAACAAAAAACAAACGGGTTTTTTTTTTTGCTTTTTTAAACACAGGGGGTTCATGCCGAATTTAAGAAAACATGGGGTTTTTTTGTGTATTTTGTTAACACGGGGTTTCATGCATATTTACTATGACATAGGGGGATTCATGCCGAGTTTAAGAAAACATATGGGTCTTTTTGCCTCTTTTGTTAACATATGAGAGTTTCATGCATATTTACTATAATACAGGGGTGTTTTTTTGCTTTTTACCCCAAAAACAATTCACTTTACATATGTATCAGGGACGGACCCACCCCAAAAAAAAGTTTTTTTTTTTTAAAAAAATTATACCCTTATTTAAAAAAAAAAAATTTGCCCACCAAATTTTTGTTACCAATAATTATATCTAGAATCACCGTCTGCATAGTCGGAATGGCGAAATTAACCGGACTATCTTGGGCCTAAGACAAATTTAGCTCATTACTGGTGCTTAAATATTTTCTATGAACGTTTTATAATCATTGACAAAAGATTTTACATAGACATTTAAAAATTTTGATCATAAGTGTTTTCCCATACTTATGGCTCTCTTTTTGCCTATGGCCTGAAATTGTGGTACCTCGTCATCTTAATTCTCAATTAAGTATACGATTATGTAAATGTCGTTCTTTACTTAACATGATTACTATAATTGCTATTACTGATCAAAGTTTTTACCACGGCTATCTATTACATTATTATCATACATAATGTAATGTACATCATTTACATGTCAAACTCTTCTAACGTATGCACATCTTGATCAGTTTATTTTCCTAGCAGCGGAAGGTAGACTTACAATCCCGGCCTCCCCCATTTATGAGTCCCTACAGAACAACTACACAATATAAGTATATCAATGATGTCCACAATCCAACATCAATAAAATGCATAAATACTGTAGAAAAGACTATATGTATTTCATGCATTGAAATAATCATCATTGGTTGTTCCTATACACACATCAAACCACAATATGCAACAATATGTCATGACATGTCCAATAAATATCATTCATTACCATGTTATAAAGTAGCATATATGATATTGCTTTCAGTTCAATATGTCAATGAAACCTCCTTATATCTTCATATTAGCAGCATATATCATATTTCCAGCTTACGCATTATAACAGTCACATCTCAAGCCTCAACTACATCTCATGCCTCACAACATCAATCATATGCCTCAACAACATTTCATGCCTCAACAACATCATGTCTCACATCATCAATCACATGCCTAAACAGCATATCATGCATCAACAACATCATGTCTCGTAGCATCAATCACATGCATCAACAACATCATGCATCACAACATCAATCACATGCCTCAACAACATCATTCACAACTATCTCATATCTCAACAATATGAATATATTCATCACCAGATAGATACATCAATGTATCAATGATACTCGTACGTCAACACGTACTTGTCGTCCATTCAAAAGATAGTAAAGCATGAGTCATTGCTTATCCTCTTTGACCTGTCACCTGAGATTGTGCTGCATGAATATCAACAAATCAATGTTATAATAGGCTTTATCATTAAATTCCACGACATTAAAATCATTTTCACAAAATAGACCTAGTGATCGATCGGTCCTATCGCTCGATAGGTCGCTTCAATTTCATAATCCTAGCGGCCGATCGGTGTCAACCAATGATCGATCGCTTAACATCTCAAATTTTAACACAAAACTTTCTGTTTTTAGGCGATCGATCTCTACTCTTCTCGCAATCGACTGCCGCCTAGCGATCGATCGGTAACAAACCAGTGCTCGATTGCTCGACTGCACCGCCTCACTTGTTCTTAGCCTCAGGCGATTGATCGCTACACGTCTAGCGATCAATCGCTATGCTCTGTAATTTTCATAACATGGCGATTTTCAAACTTATCTTTATGGTTTACATCCTACACTTCAATACATACTCCCAAAACATCATACAAGCAATATGGAATCATCCATACAACATTATATACATGTATTCTTCCTTAAAACTAAGTTTACATGCTCCACTTCAACTCATATCACATCAAAACATATACAACTTTGATATCAACATGTTCTAACTTGAACCAACTCATACAAGTGTATAAAACACATAATTCTTACCAAGTAACTTCAACTTTTAATTAGCAACAAGTTTCACTTTGAGTTCCAAGTTAAATTTCAAAAGGAAATTGCAAGAACTCAAGAGGAGTTTGTTAGAGACAGTTTGTAGGAGAATTTAGGTGAAAACATGTATCACTATGTGTTTTATAAGCTGAAATCGCCTTTTTATAGTTCCTACAAAATCATATCAAATTCAATCCATGTGTTCTATCATGCATCAAATACATACCTTCCATATAGAGTTACTACTAAACTATGTACACATAACTTCATGTAACACAACGAGTCCATGTGTTTGTTCTCAACTAGCTCATTTATCACTATGTGTTTTATAAGCTGAAATTGCCGTTTTATAGTTCCTACAAAATCATATCAAATTCAATCCATGTGTTCTATCATGCATCAAATACATACCTTCCATATAGAGTTACTACTAAACTATGTACACATAACTTCATGTAACACAACAAGTCCATGTGTTTGTTCTCAACTAGCTCATTTATCTTGTCATGCATGAAATGAACATCATGTACTACCATGATTCTATTATTCATATATTCTCACATACTCAGTTCAACGCGAACCCAAGTCCACATCATAATGTAATGCTCGCATCATTACCAACATAATTCAATTAACATATATGGATTAGTTCTAGGCATTACAGAAATACACCTTTGTTTCATGTTTATAGAATACCTCCAAGTGTTCAAAGCTTAAGAGCGAATAACTTGCATTCTTTTGAATCCTTATATTTATGATAATACAAAAAATTTTTTAACAGAAAAAGGATTATATGTACTAAAAGATAGCCAACTTGACAAGTACACCAGAATACAAAACTAAAAGCAAACATAAACACCACATACAACAAAAATAAAAAACCAAGACACCAATAGAACACGATTGCTGCCGCCTCCATTGATTGAAAGCTATATGTTTAAGGTAGGAAGAGAAAATGAATCACTGCAAGAGCACAGAGTTGGGGCCAGAAAAAAGGCCGGTCCCTTCAAACCATGCATCCCAGAGTACGAACAAGTATATGGCCTACCTTCCAATCCAAGTGAAGGTACAACTGTAGATAGACAAAGAGCATAAACTGAAAAGAAACTACAAATGCGCAAGCCCTCGCATCCATAACCCATACTAAAAGCCACACTACTAGATAGCGCACGAAACCAACAACCATCATAGTCAAAACCAGACATAGTTCCAACAATAAAACATACCAACAGAGCCACTACCATAAAGACAAAAGATTAGCACATAGTAGTCAAGGGATATACAACATATACCAACTACTCATATAACCAGACTTACCAGGAAACACAACAGCTAGATAAACATATAATAGACAAAGAGAAACCATTAGCGAAATGAGGGGAATCGCACTATTATTGAGGTGCACATTAAATAATGTCGGATTACCCCCAAATCCCGACCTAGTAGTCTCAGGCTGAACGTTGGGATTGCGACGCAACCACCTCCAAATCAGGAGATCGCACCTAAAGCTGGTGAGTAGACCAAACCATGAAGAAAAGGGTGGAGCCCGAGCCACGACCTGAACCACCGCGGAAACCACCACCATAACAAGCATCGCTGCCAAACGTACCCCCGCCACCAATACCACCGCCCCAGACCAGTCCGCCTCCACTACCACCGTTGAAAACCCCCAATCACAAAGACCTCCACCTTCTCCACGGAGGAAGACACACCCAACCCCATCGCCAAGAGCGACACCTCAGAACAACCAACCACGTGAAGTGAGGCCACTACCGTCGAGACTGCCAGTCCCAAGCCCAAAGCCGCTCCCTCTGCAAAAACCCCCACCACCATGGTATCCCGCATCGAAGCCAAACCCACCACCAACACCTCCACCGAGGCTCCCACCTTTGCCAAAACCCCCACCGTAACAACCACCATATAGAAGAGGAATAAATGTTAGAAACACGGAGAAACCGCCATACCAGAGCAAAAACCAAAAGAAAATAACCTGGGAAAGGAGAGAAATTTGCACTAACAAAGCAACTAAAGTGTAAGGACCCCCATGCCCTTAACCCGTTATTAGGGTATTAACATATGCATATAGTGCATGCAATCATATAATCAAGGGAAAAACTACTTGCTACCATAACATACCATGCCAACAATAAAATTTCTTGCATTAAACCGCTTAATGTTCAAATTCTTCATACCGCTCGACTCATAAGTATGCATGCACCTTATAATACACTAACATATTCTCAGTTCATTTAACAATTCATTAAATAATTGCATGCAACCTATAAATGAAGATAGAGAGGCCCATGCCCTTTATACAAACCATATACACATATAGAAGTGCTCACATACGAGCATCAAATGAGTGTCTGTGTATCTAATTTATAAAATACCCTACACGATACCGGTACAAGTACTTCAGTCCTGGAAGCACCTCCAATCCATATCTAATCTCTACACCAGAGCTTCCATTGTACCTGTTACACCTGCCCCAGCAGAGACAGCCCCCACACAGGGTGAACGTACCATACCACCGATCCAATAATCACAATGTCACAGTTCATAATTTACAGAATGTAAATGCCATGAATTTTAAAGATACTCCATGGATGGTATCATCCTCATCCGGGACCCCTGTGCTGTTCATGTTCTCAAAATAACCAAAACCATCAAATTCCCAAAAGCCAGTTAATCATCTCATTGATTAACTAAATCCATTCCTGCCATGCCAATTTCATAATCAATTATGATTAAATCATTAAACAAAATGACCATAGATATCACATATATCTAACCAATGAGCAAGCTCAACAGCAGAGGCGTCATAACCGATGTTCGCTCAACAGCGATAACATCCAATCATTGCTCATTCAAAAGCGCACCATATAATTCCCAGTGTATATCCATTTATTGCAAATACAATATACCATGCATTTCACAGTTGCAATAATATAAAAGGCTATGCTCGTACGTTATACGTACCTTAGAATTCCGTAGTTCGAATCCAACCTTGCCTTAGTCCCGTGACCCGATGAATTATGTGCTAACACATAAAATAATTTGCAATTATTTGCAAGCATGCAACCACGTGCCCCAGCACGTTCATAACCCCAATTATATCATCAATCCATGACGATTAACCATTTAAAAAGACCTCGGGCGAAGCATGCATCGAAAACTCAACACGAAATAATTCCCCAAAAACAGGCACTGGCGATCGATCGCCTCACCCCAGGCGATCGATCGCCTCTCAAAAATAGGCATGGGCGATCGATCGCTCCATTCCAGGCGATCGGTCGCCTCTCAGTGTATTTGGCTACTACCTCCTGCCGATCGATCGCTTCATTTGAGGCAGTCGATCGCCTCACTGTTCATCTTCCTCAAAATTTTACAAACGACGTGGCAATCGATCGCCCTGCCCTAGGGATCGATCGCCTCGACCTCTTCGAGCCAAAAATGGCGTTTTTCATGCAAAAATTTCCACAACAACAATCCTCACACTCCATACACCATAAAAACTTAACAAGGAACTATAAATCCTCCCCAAAACACAATAATAAAAAATCTCCAAAAACCCATAACCTCAAACCCAACTCAAAACACAACCAAAATCCACAATGCTAATTAAAATCGAAGATAAAGAAGAGGGGAAGCACAATACCTTATTATTGGTAGCGTTTATCACGTACGCCCAAATTAACCCTCTCAAGTTAATAGCAGTAAATATGTATTAGCGTGAGTAGGGATCGATCCCACAGGAAAGTGAACACTTTTATGCTAACAAGCATCAAAATAGGGGGTTATCGAATTTCTTTAACTATAACTAAATTAAACGAAAGCAAACAATTAACTAGTTTATCAAGATTAAGAAGCGATTCTTGGTTTTCGGTCAACTTTACTTCACTTGATCATCAAATTACTAAACTTCTGAATTCATTCAATTATTCATCAATTGAAAACTTAATTCCTTACTTACCTTAATCGTGGTAAAAAAGAAAACAGCATTCAATTCAACTCTTATCAAATATTTAACCAAAACTACAGCCGTTAAGATTAAATCAATGATATTCTCAAAGCTAGTAAGTTTGATGAATCTAATCAATAAAAACTACAGCCGTTAGAATTAATTATCCAATCGTTTTTCCTAAGAATTTAATAACACCAACAACAGGTAATTATCAATCTTAGTTGCTTCTCAATTAGCATTAGATAGTGTAAGTGTTTACTAGGTGATCAATCTATGAATCAAACACAACAATCATAAGAATCATAATCTGAAAAATAAATTGAAATTGAATTAAAAATTCAACAATCAAACCAAAATTTTCACAAGTATTTTATTCCAAAGGCAAGTATCCCTCAACCAAGAATCAAAGTATTTAGCCGTGCATAACTAAATCTAAAACTAACAAAAATTGTATTAAAAACATCAAACAATCAATAGAAAATAAAGTTACTAAAGCGAAGCACGATTCCGGCTTGTTGATTACGTCTTCGTTCTTCGAGCGTCTTTACAAAAATTGAAAGAAAAATATTCTAAAAATCTAAAAATTATTTCTAAAGTCTGAATTCTCTCTAAAAGAGACTAACTTTCGAGTCAAGAGGTGTGGAGGCTGATGGGGTAGGTTAGAGCCTATGTAGGAAGGAAAGAAATCAAGTCCCCAATCTTTCCAAAACACCGCTGGCGATCGATCGCCTCATTGTAGCGATCGATCGCTAGCTTATTTTTTTCAACGATTTTCCTTAGGCGATCAATCGCCACTTTTCTCGTGATCGATCGCTTGGCTCTAGTGGATTTTGGCGATCGATCGCCTCATCCTCGCGATCGATCGCTGCTTCGTAATTTTTGTTGCTCAACTTTCTGTCCATAGGCGATTTATTGCCTCCTCCATGCGGTCGATCGCCTCTCCAAAATTACATTTTTAGCATTTTCTTGATCTATATTGAGTCATTATTAGCTCCAAAGCTTTTCTTGACCTTTATTCGTCTTAGTTAGCTCGATTCTTTGATTCCACCTACAATTACACAAATATACGATTAGGTAGCATATGTATCAAATTACCCATCAAACATACCAAATCGTAAACAAATAAACGCAATAGATGTGTCTATAGTCACATCAAACTCCCCCATACTTACTCTTTACTCGACCTCGAGTAAATCAGACAAAACTATAATATTTTTGCTTGGCTCATAGCATCATAACAAACTAACTTGTTCTCACTTTAATGCCTCAACAATTTTAAACATGCATATTAATGAAAGGCGGTGAAAAGTTAATAATGGAACAAGTTCAATCCCTAAACATCTCATACAGTGAACGTGTGTGTGTGGTCATAAACAAGTGTTGTGTATAAATTATAGATCCAAAGAATGCAAATCCACAATAAGTCAAGTCATACACTAACACAAGTATAAGCTTACTTGCACATTCTTCTCCACTATCTTAGCCACTTTGCAAACATAAATCAAGTAGGTCTTTATTAGCTTGTAGCTTGGCCTAGGTATTGGCTTATGAAAGAAAGGAAAAAGACATGTCGAACAAGAGAGTATGATGATATGCACAATAAAAGCTTCTCTTCTTGCTTGAATTTTTCAACTTTTATTTCAACATTTCTTCTTATGTGCCTTGGCTCCCCTTGGAGTCATATTTTTTTATCTATTTTCTTAAGGAATTCCTTTTCTTTCATGAATTTCATTCTTTGCATAATGAAGCTCACAAACATTTTAATCATTGAATGCTTAAGTGCATGTGAATGAAACACATCATACTCCCTTTAAAGGTATGGAAGAATTCATATTTAGGCTCATTTAGGGAAGGATGATAAGCTAGTCAAAGAATGTCAATGTGGGTCTTTTGTATGCTTAGCATACAACCATTCTTTTGCATTAAAGCTCAAAAAGGGTACAAGGGATTGATTTTCTTTACATGGTAGGCTTGAAATGCTCAAACGCATCAAAGATTGCCTATATCACTTTCATGTTTGCAAGTAGTCTAGACATACGTCTCAAAGAGCGTGTAGTTAAGTTCTATCATGTATTAGAGACTTTTTAAGACTATCACAAAATTCACACAATCTTCATTAAGCTATGCACACTTCACAAGTCATGACAATAATGTGCTCATACTATCACAAAATTCACACAATCTTCAGTAAGCTATGCACACTTCACAAGTCATGACAATAATGTGCTCAAACTATCACAAAATTCACACAATCTTCACTAAGCTATGCACACTTCACAGGTCATGACAATAATGTGCTCAAAATATTCAACTACTAAGTTAAAGTAAAATTTGCATTAGAGTTCAAAGTGTTCCAAGGTAAACAATTCACATATGTTCAAAAGCATGCATGATATTAATTATGTTTCATAATGGGCTAGTGATTCTAAGCATGTGTTCATTACTAACTCTGAGCTCAAAATTTTCAAATTTTTTCGATTTTTTTTGTATTTTTAAAATAAGAAAAACAATAACACACTATTAATCCCTCCCCCATACTTAAATCTTACATTGTCCCCAATGTAAGGCAAAAATACATGAAAAAAGAGAAGTCTAACTACTAAAGCAATAAAAATGAAAATAAAAGGGAGAAAGGAAACTAACTCCCCTTGGGTTGCCTCCCAAGCAGCGCCTCTGTTTAACGTCGGTGGCCCGACGCTAGCCCTCGTGATCAGTCGAAGTGAGGTGGATCCTCTAGAGCCACCTTGACGTTCACTTGTCCACCTTCCTCGTCTTGGACACCATCGTAGTAATGCTTCAATTGGTGACCATTCACCTTGAATGTCTTAGTGGTGTCCAAACTCTGAATTTCCACTGCACCATGAGGATACACATTAGTAATGATATAAGGACCATGCCATCTGGAATGAAGTTTACCTGGAAATAGGCGAAGGCATGAATGGTAAAGGAGAACTTTTTGACCAACTTCAAAACTCTTTCTCGATATCATTTTGTCATGGAAGTCCTTCGTCTTTTCCTTGTAGATCCTTGCACTTTCATACGCCTCATTCCTTATTTCTTCAAGCTCTTGCAATTGCAACTTCCGATGCAAGCCACTCTCATCATAGTTCATGTTGAAATGCTTCACAGCCCAGTATGCTCTGTGCTCCAACTCTACAGGAAGATGACACGGTTTACCAAAAATGAGTCGATATGGTGACATACCTACTGGAGTCTTATACGCAGTCCGGTAAGCCCAAAGTGCGTCATCCAGTCTTAAGCTCCAATCCTTCCTCGTGGGGTTGACAGTCTTTTCCAATATGGCTTTGATTTCTCGGTTAGAGACCTCGGCTTGGCCATTTGTTTGTGGATGGTAGGCGGTGGAGACATTGTGGGTGACATGATACTTCTTGAAAATACTTTCCACCGTCTTATTGCAAAAGTGTGTACCTCGATCACTGATGATAGCTCTCGGGATTCCAAACCTAGAAAAAAGGTTATGTTTGATAAAATCTGCAACAACTTTGGAATCGTCAGTCCAGGTAGCAATAGCTTCTACCCATTTCGAAACATAGTCAACAGCAAGAAGTATATAAATATGACCATAAGAGCTAGGGAATGGTCCCATAAAGTCGATGCCACATACGTCAAAAATTTCAGAAATAAGAATGGGTTGTTGAGGCATCTCCTTTCTTTGGGAAATATTACCGGTCATTTGGCATTGCGCACAGTTCTTGCAAAAATAGTAGGCATCACGAAATAGGGTAGGCCAAAAGAATCCACACTCTAGCACCTTCCGAGACGTCCTCTTTGCACCAAAATGTCCCCCACAAGCGTAGGAATGGCAGAACTTAAGAATGTTATTTACCTCAGTTTCAGGTATGCATCTCCTAATGATTTGGTCCGCGCAGTTCTTCCATAGGTAAGGATCATCCCACACGTAGTACTTGGCATCACTCCTTATCTTAGCTCTTTGAGACCTAGATAATTCAGAAGGTAGTACATTAGAAGCTAAGAAGTTCACAATATGAGCATACCATGGAAGATTGTCGCTTATGGAGAGTAGATGCTCATCCGGGAATTCCTCCTTCAAGCAAAGCTCCTCATCCACGTGTGGTAGACGGCTTAAGTGATCAGCTACTTTGTTCTCGCTGCCCTTCTTATCCTTGATTTGTATGTCAAACTCACTCAAGAGCAAAATCCATCTTATCAACCTTGGTTTTGCCTCCTTCTTCGTCATCAAATAGCGAAGAGCTGCATGATCAGAATAAACAATGACTTTAGTCCCAATTAGATAAGATAAAAAATTTTCAAGAGCAAAAACAACTGCTAAAAGCTCTTTTTCAGTAGTGGAATAGCTCCGTTGAGCATCATTCAAGGTCTTTGAGGCATAGTAGATGGCATGTGATGCTTTTCCCTCTTTTTGGCCTAAGACAGCACCAACCGCATAGTCACTGGCATCGCACATGATCTCGAAAGGCTTACTCCAGTCGGGTGGTTGTATGATGGGGTAGAAGTCAATGACTCCTTCAGTCGATCAAAAGCTCTCTTGCTTGCTTCATCCATCTCAAAAGGAACATCATTTTGTAATAGCTTACACAAAGGTGTAGCTATCTTAGCGAAATCCTTAATGTACCTCCTGTAAAAACCTGCATGTCCAAGAAAAGAGTGCACATCCCGAACACAAGTAGGATAAGGTAAAGAATGCATAACATCAATTTTTGCTTTGTCTACCTCTATACCTTTTGCAGAAATGACATGACCCAACACTATACATTGTTCTACCATAAAATGACATTTTTCAGAATTTAGAACAAGGTTAGTCTCTATGCATCTTTTTAAAACAAGTGTAATGCTAGCAAGACAATCATTAAATGAGTTACCGTAGACAGTAAAATCGTCCATGAATACCTCTAGAATATGCTCAATAAACTCAGAAAAGATGCTAACCATACACCGTTGAAACGTGGCTGGAGCATTGCACAGTCCAAAGGGCATGCGCCGGTAGGCGAATGTGCCAAAAGGGCATGTGAAAGTAGTCTTCTCTTGGTCCTCCGGTGCAATAGCAATCTGAAAATAACCCGAATAACCATCAAGAAAACAATAGTATGAATGGCAAGCTAACCTCTCAAGCATTTGATCAATGAAGGGTAGAGGGAAGTAATCCTTTCGAGTCACAGCGTTTAACTTCCGGTAGTCTATACACACTCGCCATCCATTTTGAATACATGTACGAACAAGTTCATCATCTTTGTTCTTTATCACTGTAATACCGGTCTTGTTTGGCACCACTTGGACTGGACTGACCCATTGACTGTCGGAGATAGGGTATATCACCCCAACCACTAAAAGCTTCAAAATCTCCTCTTTCACCACATCCATCATAGGTGGGTTAAGCTTCCTTTGGGGCTGACGTGTAGGGCTTCCTCCTTCTTCAAGTAGAATGCGGTGCATGCATGTGGAGGGACTTATTCCCTTGATGTCAGCTATGGTCCAATCGATTGCAGTCTTGTGCTCCTTGAGCACATGAATAAGATCCTTCTCTTGTTCATCCCCCAACTTGCTAGAGATGATTACTGCTAATATATCTCCTTCACCAAGGAATACATATTTGAGATGGCTAGGTAGTGGCTTCAACTCTATGGTGGGTGCCTGCAAAACAGATAGAAGAACTCTAGTGTTAGAAACAGACAATGATATAAAAGAAACGTTACCTGACTGATGTAGCTCAGGTGTATCATCCAAGGCATCTATGGTATCTTTCAACTCATTTAAGGTGAACAACTCCCCATCCTCCTTCTTCATAGCCATGGTAAGAGTGACTTCCAGTTCGTCTTTCCCTACAATCTCAAAAACTTCCTGTGACAGATAGTCAATAACATCAATAGAATACACATTGTCATCATCATTGTGAGGATATCATGGCAATATATGTTAAAAGTAACAATCTCACCATCAAATTCCATAGTAAGGGTACCACTATGCACATCTATCTTGGTCTCAGAAGTTTTGAGGAATGGTCTTCCTAACAAAATGGGGCTACTCTTATCACCATTCTCCATATCCAGAACATAAAAATCCGCAGGGAATACCAATTCGTTCACTTGCACAAGCACATCCTCAATCACACCCCTAGGATATGCACTAGACCTATCCGCTAGTTGAATAACCACTCCAGTAGAGTTCAAAGGACCAAGTTGTAGAGAAGAATATATAGAATATGACATGACATTAATTGATGCTCCTAAATCTAACATGGCCTTTTCAAGGTGAGTGTTACCAATTTTGCACGGAATAGAGAACATACCTGGGTCCTTACACTTGGTAGGTATTTTTCTTTGGATCACCGCGGATACGTTTTCTCCCAACTCAATCTTTTGAGATCCCTTCAACCTATGATTCCTCTTTGCAGTGCATAACTCTTTCAAAAAATTTGCATAGCGAGGTACTTGTTGAATTGCATCAAGTAAAGGGATGTTTACCTCACATCGTCGAAAGTTTTCGTATAGACCTTTAAGCCGGCATCTTTCCTATTATCTTTTAATGCTTGATGGAAAGGGGCGATACTTTATATTCAGAAAAGGTATGAGATTTACCTTTTGGTACCTCTTGTTCCATGGTAGTCTTGTCTCCAACTTTAACTTCCTTTTCTTCATCACCCTTGGATTGATCTTCCGCCTTTTCCTCCGGTATCTCCAGTTTTTTACCACTCCTAAGTGTGACTGCACTTGCATTTTTCCTTGGATTCACCACTGTTTGGGATGGTAGAATGGTCGATCCATGGGCTTCAACACGATCGAGTGTGGTGGCTAGTTGACCCACTTGAGTGTTCAAGCTTTGAATAGTTGATCTTGTTTTCTGTTGAAATTTTGTATTATTATGAGCAAGATCTTGAATAATATTCTCTAACCTGTCACTAGTAGAAGGGTAATTAGATTGTTGGGTCCTCTGAAAAGGTGGTCTGTATGGTGGTGGATGTTGTGGTTGTTGTGGCACTTGAGGCAGAACATGATTCATATATTGTGGTCCATAGCTCAAGTTAAGGTGGTCTCTCCATCCCGGGTTGTATGTGTTGGAGTAAGGGTCATATTTGCGTTGAGGTTGCCCCGGAAATACCCCTGCTGCATTCACTTGCTCAGCAGATGATTCTTGAAGTGATGTGCATGAATCTGTAGTATGACTCATCTCCAAACATATTCCACATGGCTTCACTGTCTGTCCATTCCCTCCTGCCATTTGACGAACAAGAGAGGTGAGGCTAAAGTTGTTGTTCTAGGTTAGACACGTTTACCTCTCCTTGTTTCTGTTGATTCGGCTCATTCCTAAAGTTGCCAAACTGCTGTGAGTTGGCCTACATGTTTGTTATCAAGCTTCTTGCATCTTCAGGTGTCTTATCCACAAAAGCTCCACCGCTCGCAGCGTCAACTAAGTTCCTGTCACTAGACAAACCCTCATAAAAGTATTGTATGAGTAAATGTTCACTTATCTGGTGTTGTGGACAGCTTGCACAAAACTTCTTGAAGCGCTCCCAGTACTCGTGCAATGTCTCTCCAGAGTATTGTCGAATAGAGTAGATCTCCTTCCGTATATTAGCTGCCCTTGATGCTGGAAAGTATTTTTCTAGAAACGTCCTCTTGAGATCATTCCATGTCGTGATTGATCCGGATGGTAGGTACAATAACCAGTCCTTTGCAGCGTCCATCAAGGAAAAAGGGAAAGCTCACAACTTGATTTGCTCCTCAGTAATTCCAGTCGGTTTCATAGTGGTGCAAACCACATGAAACTCCATCAAATGCTTATGAGGATCTTCTCCTGCAAGTCCATGGAAAGATGGCAACAAATGTATTAGTCCAGATTTCAGTTCAAAATTAAAATTAGTTGCAAGAGTAGGAAAAGTTATGCAAAGAGGTTGTTGGTTCAAATCCGGATTGGCCAGTTGTCGTAAACTTTGATTCGCAGCCATGTTGTCCCTTTCTTCCTCTTCTTGCCTTCGGTTTTCTCTCCTTCTCCGATGAAGTGTCCTCTCGATCTCAGGATCGTAGTGAATATTGTCTTCTTAATCAGAGGGATCACCTGTACTCATGAACAAACAACACGAGCATAAAACGAAATAAATAAAACGACGTTAACACAAAAGTAATTGCCTTCCCCGGCAACGGTGCCAAAATTTGGTAGCGTTTATCGCGTACGCCCAAATTAACCCTCTCAAGTTAATAGCAGTAAATATGTAGTAGCGTGAGTAGGGATCGATCCCACAGGGAAGTGAACACTTTTATGCTAACAAGTATCAAAATAGGGGCTTATCGAATTTCTTTAACTATAACTAAATTAAACGAAAGCAAACAATTAACTAGTTTATCAGGATTAAGAAGTGATTCTTGGTTTTCGGTCAACTTTACCTTTGGAAATCATTCACTTGATCATCAAATTACTAAACTTATGAATTCATTCAATTATTCATCAATTGAAAACTTAATTCCTTACTTACCTTAATCGTGGTTAGGGGTGAGCAAAACTTCGATTTAACCGAAATAACCTGACCGAACCGAATAAATTTAGAAATTCGGTTCGGTCAATTCGGAAGTTCGGTTTTATTTTTTTAAAATATCGGTTAAATCGGTTCGGTTATCGGTTTTGATTTTAAAAATATCGGTTAACCGATTTAACCGATCTAACATAATTTTTTTTATTTTTAAAATCAGTTTTTAATTTATTTTTTATAAATTTTTTACATTTTTTTTACATTTTCAAAAATATCGGTTAATTCGGTTACCGACCGAATTAACCAATATTTTATCGGTTCGGTTTGTTCGGTTTCTTAAAAAAGATTGGTTTGTTCGGTTTTGTAAAAAAAATTCGATTTTTTCGGTTTCGGTTAATTCGGTTTGGTTGTTAACCGAATTAACCGAATGATCACCCCTAATCGTGGTAAAAAATAAAACAGCATTCAATTCAACTCTTATAAAATCTTTAACCAAAACTACATTTGTTAAGATTAAATCAATGATATTCTCAAAGCTAGTAAGTTTGATGAATCTAATCAATAAAAACTACAGCCGTTAGAATTAATTATTCAATCGTTTTTCCTAAGAATTTAATTACACCAACAGCAGGTAATTATCAATCTTAGTTGCTTCTCAATTAGCATTAGATAGTGTAAGTGATTACTAGGTGATCAATCTATCAATCAAACACAACAATCATAAGAATCGTAATATGAAAAACAAATTGAAATTGAATTAAAAATTCAACAATCAAACCAAAATTTTCACAAGTATTTTATTCCAACGGCAAGTATCCCTCAACCAAGAATCAAAGTATTTAGCCGTGCATAACTAAATCTAAAACTAACAAAAATTGTATTAAAAACATCAAACAATCAATAGAAAAGAAAGTTACTAAAGCGAAGCACGATTCCGGCTTGTTGATTCCGTCTTCGTTCTTCGAGCGTCTTTACAAAAATTGAAAGAAAAATATTTTAAAAATCTAAAAATTATTTCTACAGTCTGAATTCTCTCTAAAAGAGACTAACTTTCAAGTATCAAGAGGTGTGGAGGCTGATGAGGTAGGTTAGAGCCCATGTAGGAAGTAAAGAAATCAAGTCCCCAATCTTTCCAAAACACCGCTGGCGATCGATCGCCTCATTGTAGCGATCGATCGCTAGCTTATTTTTTTCGGTGATTTTCCTTAGGCGATCGATCGCCACTTTTCTCGCGATCGATCGCTTGGCTCCAGTGGGTTTTGGCGATCGATCGCTGCTTCGTAATTTTTGTTGCTCAACTTTCTGTCCATAGGCGATCGATTGCCTCCTCCATGCGGTCGATCGCCTCCTCCAAAATTATATTTTTAGCCTTTTCTTGATCTATATTGAGTCCTTATTAGCTCCAAAGCTTTTCTTGACCTTTATTCGCCTTAGTTAGCTCGATTTCTTCGATTCCACCTACAATTACACAAATATACGATTAGGTAGCATATGTATCAAATTACCCATCAAAACATACCAAATCGTAAACAATTAAAAGCAATAGATGTGTCTATTTCTAGTCAAATCAATTATCTTCAAGAAATCTTGCTCCGAGATCGAGCCTTGCTCGATTCTCCCACGGGAGGAGAAAAGAGGGGTAAACAGGGGTGGGGAATCGCTGGGGAGAGGGGAGAGAGAGAGAGAGAGAGGGAAATAAAATGACAGAACACCGAGTCCACTTGGTATATATAGTACCAAGGCTCCAAAATCCCGAGTCCCCCACAAATACATCATGACTCAATAAAAATCATCTGTGTTCAATAATTATCTCTCTATCTCAATTTTTTATTACCAGCCCCAACTCAAAGCACCCCGGTCCCCAGATCCCACCAAAAACCAAATTGAAAGGTTTATCACCATGATGAGAATACAATCTCAACCATTGGATCCCCAAATACAGAATTTAAAATCCCCGGGAGTCCCAACACCACAATAATTCATAATTGCCACAATTAAAATCCATTTAGGATTATTACCACTCCGGGATTAACACCATTAATTTCTGGACATCACAATTATCCCCCACTAATAAATTTTCATCCTCGAAATTTGCACAGGCGTACCTCACGTACTGCCAAGATCACACAATCCCGGATTCACATCGTCGAATCATGAGCGCATCATGAACGACACACCAACTGCGAGGATACGACCTCGGACCAAATCTCTAGAATGGAGTAAATCTCCCAAACCATCACAATCTCAGAAGGACGTCAGCATGCCTCGATGCTAACCACCCAAAAGCAGTCAGCCAACCTTAACCGCTAACCAACCAAATCATTCGTGATTCCAATATAGATATCGCCTCAATGATATCTCTACAACTTAGCCTACGATATTAGACATACATCGTTACCAAGGAACCCACCAGTACACAACAATGTACTCACACTAAACTCGGTTTCTACTCTCCAAGTCCATCTTCATGAACGGAGTAGTTGCACCACTTTGCAACTCGGATCGGAAAACTCACAGCCACCGATCAACATAAAACGCATCTCTACAGATATCAACATCTGTGCGTTCCAAGAAATCACATCTTGGTCCAAACACACCATCGAGACTCCACAAGGTCTCAAGTTCCCATAGAGAACATGCAAGAAAAATCAATTGCATTCTCGCCCCACGTGTCAACCATGACACCCAACAGATTGAACCCCGGCCATCCCTCGTTTACCCTAGGATTTAACAATCCTAACACAGGGATGCTATTGGATTACCCAGTAATGAACTACCATGATCCCAAAAAATATGGCAATCAATCAACAGAGGAAGTCGACCGAACCTTACGATCATTCTTCAGAATACATCGTGCCATTGAGATTACTAATCTCAAGGTGCCTCAATCTCTCACTAGAGATTCATCCGCCCAAGCATACTAATCCGATGCTCGACAAGTACCAAAATACGAGCATTCGTATACACACACCGATATACATGCCTAAGTACCAGCACCACATACATATTCAATGCACTCGGCTCGGGTATTTCCAATCATACCCACAAGCCCCAAAAACAACTTAAATCCCCAGTTATTCTCACACCGTGGAGAATATTGACTGACGAACCAACAACTAATGGTGTGATCCCAACATCAACACCACACAAATTGACTCATCAAATCTTCCAATGATTCCCAATAGGTATATGAATACCACATTTCTCACAAGGAAAGTGTCATGAACCCATGACCCTCCAACATCGAACCACCGTTCGGGAAAACCTGGATATAAAAATAAATCTCGGAACCAATAAATACACAACTGGTTCAGAATAGAGCATCCTATCTACTATTACCCATCCGAAATCCGTATACACAACGTATACTCATTCTAACCATGCTCTGCACTAATACCATAGTACTCCACAATCTCGAGCATTTCCCCGGAGACGTCTCCTCGTACGTCTCTCAGAAAATATAAAGCCATTACTCAGTCCAACACCAGTAATGCTTACCATGGCTTATTCACAATCAACCCACAACCGATACCAGCTGTCTCCATGACAGTATGTTCCAAATCTCTCCAAGAGATACAATCAATATAGTAGTGTCACCCCACTAACTATATCCCACAAATCCGATTGCATCCCCCCCCCTGCATTCATATGCACGGATTCTCAACCAGCGCTAACAACGACTTGTTGACACTCACGTTGGCACTCCCAACAAAATTGAGCTGTCCCAGTACAAATCCCACCCCCCCCCCCCCCCCCAAAAAAAAATATATTTAACGTATAAACGTTCTTGTGAGGTATTTTCTGCCTCAATCCTCATGCCACATAGTGACTATAAGAGTCCACCATACGCCCTCATCGTATCATCGTACGATTCACCAAACTCGTTTCCAACGAGCAGTATAATGGCTATCACACGCACACTACACTGCAACAATACCCGACAACAGATCACTGCTTCATTAGGTTTATACGAAACCTACCAACGTATCATACGTTCCATCCAAGTATACCATACCGTACCATCAATTAGAGTAGTGGGTCATCACCCAAAATTTCTCTAAAACACCAAAGCACAATGGACATCCCGGTATCCTTACTCAACCACAATGCAATCCCAATCTAGTGGGATTTATTCCACACCTTCATGTGTGGGTGTGATCATGTCCATCGTGCGTCACATCTGTACATGCAAGTAGTTTCCTCAATAACTACTCCTACCACCGGTCACTTGGTCATAGTCATCCCAACGATTACACCCAAAAGTACCACTACTCGTAAAGTATTTACCTCAAATACGTATTGCAGTACACTTACCTGTACGGCGCATCCAATAATTCATCGAGCAAACCTGCTCGGCATAATAGTCTCGTCAACCGGTGACGCGGATGCCACCTTGTGCCCACCATCGGCACTCAAACCATACGACTAAATACATACACCTAATAATACATACACCTAACTATATTTTTTTCATCGTATCGACGACATCCGTCCACATAGAACATCCTCTATGTCATCGTCATACTGTAACGGTACATGTCAACACATGACATCCACACTAAAATCGTCAGCCCGTGACAGTATATGTCAATACATGACATCCACAATAACATCGTCAGCCCGTGACGTTATATGTCAATACATGATATTCACAATAACATCGTCAACAAGTGACGGTACATGTCAATACATGACATCCACAATAATACTAACAAAATAGTAATCTACCGTAACGCATCGCTACTGAGATAACAGCATACCTGTACCCATTGCTCAACAGTGGTACGCAACAGCACTCATTGCTCGAAAGCGGCACAATCCCGTGCTACATGCATAGCGGCATAACCCATTGCTATACAATCAACGACATGAAACATCGCCATGTAATCAGAGCCATGAACCTTTGCTATATAATCAGCGGAATAGACCCTCGCAATAGAATCAGCAGAATAGATCATCGCTATAGAGTTAGCGGAATAAATCATCGCGATAGATATCCAGTAGTATAAACCATCGCCATAGAATCAGCGGAATGTACCATCTCTACATATACCCGGCGGCATGAACCATCGCCATAGAATTAGCGAAATATACAATCGCTATATATATACTCGGCGGCATGAACCATCGCCAAAAGACTAGCGGAATGAACCATCGCTATATAGATACCCGGCGACATGAACCATCGCCAAAAGTCTAGCGGAATGAACTATCGCTATATAGACACCCGGCGGCATGAACCATCGCCAAAAGACTAGCGGAATGAACCATTTCTAAGTGAAGCAGTCAACATAAGGAATCTTCATAAATCAAGCAAAGTACACAAAGGAACTTCTAAAGAAATACGGTATGGAAACCAGCTCTACTGCTTCCACCCCATGAGTTCATCTGCCAAGTTAGACTTAGATGAAGGAGGAATACCGATTGAGATAACTTCATATCATGATATTATTGGTTCCTTACTGTATTTGACTGCCAGTAGACATGATATTATGTTTGTTGTTTGTATATGTGTTCGCTTTCAAGCTAATCCTAAGCAATCTCACTACATTGCTGCCAAGAGGATCTTAAAATATTTAAAAGGAACTGAAAATGTTGGCCTCTGATATCCAAAGATTCCACTTTTAATTTAATTGGATATTCAGATGCTGACTATGCAGGATGTAAGGTTGATAGAAAGAGCACCAGTGGATACTGTCATTACCTAGGAGATATGTTGATTTCAAGGGGCTGCAAGAAGCAGACATCCATCTCAACGTCTACTGCAGAGGCAGAATACCTAGCTGCTGAAAGATGTTGTCCTCATGGAATTGAGTCTACTAAAGCACCGATCTTTTGTGACAACACGTCAGTTATCGCTATCACTTATAATCCAGTTCTTCATTCTCGGACTAAGCATATTGACATCGTCATCATTTTATTCCAGATCATGTAATGAAGAAGGAGATTTGATTGGAGTACATATCTACCGAACAACAAGCAGTAGATATCTTCACTAAACCCCTACCAGATGCTAAGTTTTCCTATTTTTGTAATATACTTGGCTTAGTTGATATATAAGTTATCTTCATTGTTTAATTTTATTCTTGCTTGTGTAAGGGGGAATTACACTTAAGTTATTGCATGAATTTAGGGGGAATATGAATTTAGGGGAATTTGCATGTATTGAAAAGGTTTACTGATGCTATGACTTTAAGGGATTGCATGTATTGAATTTTGGGGGAATTCACTATCCAAAGTCTGTTGTTCTGTTCTCTTGGTTATGGGTCTTGATTTGTTGATTTCTGGGCAAAGTGATCAACATGAAAGTTGTAGCATTTCTCTTATCTTTCCATGGAATAAAGAATCGCTTGATTTTGAGTTCGTATGAGAGAGTTATACTTGAATTACGATATGTCTTCTGATTTCGTCTGAACAATACGAGACTTACAGAAGTTTTTTATACATCTTAACTTAACCTTTGAAGATGATAGTAGATATTTGTCTTATCTTTCCAGCCCATGCAGAATCATCCCGTTTTGATAAGCTATGGCCGATATACCACAACTGCTACAATATGTCTGTTGATGTTTCAGCTTTGCACCAGCAAGCTCTTGAAGACATGTTTTTTGTCATGTAAACTTTCGAATCAAGTATGCTGGCCTGATATACGACTTATAGTAAATTGAACTGACTATCCAACCCTTTAAAATTAGGCGTTTCAATATCCAAGCTATGAGATATGACCGATTTAGTCAGCAGTGCTCGGGTCTACTAGATGTTGAATTCTCATTTGAGCATCATAGCTTCAAGTCATTTCTCAACAATTCATCAAGCTCTAAAATATCATCTATGAACTGCACACTTTATGAAATATATTAGCAACATAATAACAAGTTTTGTTGACATCAAAATCAAGATTATTCGGGTTCCCAAAAACCACAACATGATCACAAAACTTGGATAAAAATATGAACATTAAAGCACTATGTTGCATAACAAGAAACTATGTTTTAACCCTTCTTGTGTAAATAAAAAAGGAAGACAAATAATATTTTCTCCCCCTCGAGTATTGAGTTAAATCTCCCCAAAATTTTAAAATGTTTGAAAATTAGAGCAAGTGAATGCAAATTGGGTAGGCTAAAATAAATTAAAAAATGCAATGGACATTTATTTTGAAAACAATTAACCTATTTTGATGATGGGTGTAGCATACTTGATAGCATATTTGAATTTCTTAACAAAACTCAACAATTGCCATTTTATCTTTTCTGCGGCCGCACTTGGTCCAACATTGCTTAATAAACTGCTTTGCTCATGAAAACTTAGGTTGCATGACCTATACCGCTATGATCCTTTACAAGTCTAGTTTGCAATGCAAAAAGTGGTTTGTCATTTGGACATCCGAGCAAGAAGTTATGCCATTTTTCCCAAAATCGCTGCAATCTGCCAGAAAAAACCAACACTTCAAAAATTGTTAGAAACTTAAAAAAATTAATTTTTAAACTTAGAAATAAAATCCGCAAAATTGAATGAAAATTTTGAATGTTTAAATAGATACTCGAAATACGAGGAGATACTCATGTCGTACGTCTGCTGATTTCGTCACAGCTTTTTGATCATCTTAATGTCCGATTCAGTCTTCAACCTCTGAAGATGATATGTAGATCTTTGTCTTATCTTTCCAATACATACTGAATCATCATGTTTCAATAAGCGATGTGAGAGTTATGGCTGATATACCACATCTGCTGCAACCTATCCGCTTGTTTCAGCTTGCACCAGCATGCTCTTGCAGATATGTTTACGTCATGTAAACCTTCGAATCAGGTCTGTTGGCCTGAAATACCACTTGTAGTAAATTGAGTTAGCTATCCAATGGAATCAAGTCGTTTTGAGATCCGAGCTATGAGATATGATCGATTTAATAAGCAGCGCTTGGGGTCTACTAGATGTTTAATTCTCATTTCAGCATCATAGCTTCAAGTCATTTCTCAACAATTCATCAAGCTCTAAAATATCATTTATGAAGTGCACACTTGATGAAATATATTAGAAACACAATAAAATATTTTGTTAACATCAAAATCAAGATTACTCGGGTTCCCAATAACCAAACATGTGAGCATTTGGATCATCAGTAGGTGATCATCCAATTCAGCAGGAATGAGATAACTATTTGAAACAACAATAGCAATGAGATTCGCCAACAGGAGAGATGTTTCCAATTCATCAAAATGTGACCAGGAGCAGGCTCCCATGGCGAAGACCGCCTAGAGGTGTATTTTTCTAATATTATTCGTCTGAATGTTGGGTCTAGTGATGCTAGACTATGATCCATGGAACGAGGGCTGAGCATAATCCATGAATGATCGTATGATATGTGCCTACTAGTTTCGATGTTCATCGTCATCGTCCCTTTCTTGGTTGTTATCCACCATTGTGCAAGCTTCTTGTAGTCTCCTAAGAAAAATTATCTGAATTTCCATTTCAATAGGCTCAAGTGTAGGCTTGTTGCTCCTTAGCATGCATAAAAAAACAACAACCTGGAAAATCAAACCAAAGAACAGTAGTAGTGGAAAGAAAAAAAATCAAAAATAGAATAAAATTAAAAAATGGCTAAAGTACAGTCAATTAGTGAGTGATTATTATACTAAATTGACTAATATCACGTTGTCCAGCCCAAGCAAACAATATAGAATTAAGAAATTTGATAGAAACAATTATCAAGACGTCGGTTCACCCATGTAATCTCCCATAATTTTCCTACTAATTAAGATTAAATATCCTACGTTCTAAGGTTACGATTTTCCTAATGCATTTGTTATACTATCGTCAAGTTATAACAAGTTCAATATTAATGTTACAATAAATCACTCACGTGTCCTTATTGAACAATTAATATTGCTTGACAATTTGTGAAAACTATTAGCCTTCAAATAAACAAGGTAGTGACTCCGTTCTTTGCTCCGTCGTTCCGTCTCTTGCGTTGCTCTTGTTCTGCCTTGGGGTACGCTCACTCCTGCATTTTTGTGTAGTTCTCGAGATTATCAATCACACTTTAGTATGGAGTATGGATAGAGACTGCTCCTTAGGTCTGATTATGGGTCAAAAGTCCCCAAATTTTGTCCAATAAGTTACTTTTATAGTGGATGAGGAATCACTCTTCTTGGTGGACACAAACTCTTGAAAAATGAATAAAATCCTGAATTTCAGCAACTGGCGGTCGATCGGCACAATCCTCGCGATCGATCGCGAGGATTAACTTCAGCCTTTAATAATCACATCACGCATCGATCATGGATTGGGTACCGACCGATCGCTGAAATTATATTTTTGATACTAGTTGCGTTAGGAATGAAGATCGTTCACCATTTCAAAATTCTTAAATCTCAAGATTTCGTCCATCTTTCAACATGTTCACTCGGTTTAGTCCTTTTCATCGTTAATTAGCTCAAATCCTTCTCTTTTATGCACTTCTACCTAGATTCCGAATCAAAAATTATACCAAAAAGCGTAAAATCGTACAAGAATGAGTACACATATCACATAAAAATCATGGCAGAATAAGTGTAGAAATGACATTTATCACACACCGACATTTGGGGACCTTCTCAGAATGTTTCATTGGAGGTAAACGTTGGTTCGTTAGATTTATAGATGAAATCTCGATATATGCATGGGTGTATACTATGAAGCACAAGGATGAATGATATGGATGAATATTACGTGTATTTTTGCAATGATATGTATAAGTTTTCGTGTTGATTCATGGATGATGTTATGTTTTTGGTTATTTATTTGTTTGTTTCAGGAATCTAGGTGGGAAGTGGAAGAATTAAGCTAAAAAGACGAAAACGGATCAAACCGAGGCAAGAAATGAAGAAGTTGGAATCTGACATAACCGATCGATCGGACGTGGAGCGCGATCGATCGAAGGAGACAGAGATTTGGCCAACAAGAAAAAGAGGAGCTCGATCGATCGGTGATTATGTTCGATCGATCGAGCATGGCAGAGATTTATCAAGCGAGATTGAAGAATGCTCGATAGATCGGGAGTTGAAGCTCGATCGATCGAGCGAGGCAGAAAAAGTCAGGGACGAGAATCAGAGGGCTCGATCGAGCGAGACAAATAACCGATCGATCGAGCAACAAAATTTTCAGAAAAAAAAAAAAGACTTGATTGAGTTTGATCTATTGGGAACACTTCCATCCACCTCCTCTTCTATAAATAAGAGACCTAGGACACGAAATAAAAGAACCAATATCATATCATACACCATATGTAAGGACCTTGGTTCCTTAGGTGCGGATTAAAGGCATAAATAGAGCTAATCATGCTATATCAGAGTTTAATAGTTCGTGTTGAGGCTTTGAGCCCTAAGAATTACATGTCAAGTTAAGGACTATCAAATAGATTAATTACATTCTCAAACAAATGAATGTTATTCCCTATAGCTTTACACTACTCCTAGAGTAGATACTATACAAAATAATCCTGTCCTTCCTATCAAAAGCGTTCTTCACGAGCTCACCGCCTCAACCCGCCTTAGCCCCTTTATCATGCCAAAATGTACCTACAAGGACAACCCCCAAAACATGAGCATAATATTATTCATATCCAACACAATATGAATATAAGGCGTAAATGCATAAATCATAATAAAACACTTCCTGTTTTTCCCATGCATTTTAAACGCTCCCTTTTTGGTTGTCCCTGTACCATAACTCATGAGTATAATCAATAGATTATTTAATGGTTCAAATATGTCACGACATAACACCATTCCATTATCACCAATTACCAATCCCTAGTCTGTTCATCACAATGTATTTTAATGCCCTCGCCTCACATATAGGCGGCATAGAATAACCTCGCTTCAATGGACATGCGGTACTCCCACCCCTCGCTTCACATTTTAGCGGCAAATATTCTTTCCTCGCCTCATATGATAACCACGCTTCAATGTGACATGCGGTACTCCCACCCCTCGCTTCACATTTAGCGGCACCAAATAAATAGCGGCAAGCATTAAAAATCATCAAGAGATAAAAAGTGATCTTCTTCTTCCTACCTGTTGTCTGAGTGTGGTTCGAGTTTTAGGAGAGAAGGAGGAGACTTTGGAGGAGGAGAAAGTGATCAAATCAGATAAACAAAAGGCATGATTGGCCAAGACAGCTTTCCAGGAAAACAGGGGAGGGGCGTGGGTTGCAGGCAAGTGGGGGGGGGGGGGTGTGTTTGGGTGGCCTTGCGGTGTTTAATTTTGTCCCGGTATTTCATACGATGTATTAAAATATCCCTCCTTGATATTTTATAATTTTACCACATCAATACATCATCAAAAACACCTAACATGCCTCATAAACCATATCATTAAAATAAATATAACACCAACCACATACATTAATTCCCCAACTTAATTACATGCTTTTACCACATAAAGCATAACCCATAAACCCCAAATTAAATCATGACTTTAACACATAATAAAATTAGCACATCAAAGCATGTTTACACATAATCCTTTCGGGGATATCACATTATATGTATAAGCACGAAAAACGAAGGACAAAACAGCTTTTAGGTTATTGTGTTGCAATTAAGTGTAGTGTGTTTGAAATATATATAGTACACTTTTGTTTTCATGATGTTTGTTTAAAGCGTTATGTAGGTGGGTGTTTCATTATGTATGTATGTTATAGTGATGCTTTAAAGCGACGTGAATATGGTCTTTTCGTGACTATTTCAAGCGTCACTATCTACATACCTATTGAAACACTCACCTACGCGACGCCTCAAGCAAGCGTCACTAAACGTAAAAGCGTCACTATAACTACATTTCGCGACGCTTCTTAGTGTCACGAAAGTCGATTTTTCTACTAATGTCGCGTGATCAAAGTTATTGTGTGCATTTACGGGGAATAGCAAGTGCAAATTTCTCGTGCACATTCTCGTCTGGCCATGATCGTGGCAGTTCACGTACCCCTAGCAGGATGATACAATTGTTATTATTATTTTTGTTATTACAATTATTTATTATTATTACAAACACGTACATGTACCTCGAAGCAGAACAACTCATTCCGAAGGTGTGCACCCCGACCCTTATTATTATTATTCGTGTACATTTATTTCAAAGTAAGATCAGTGTTAGATCATGCCTTTAGATCATGCCAATATTAGATCAAGCCAATGTCAGATCATGACAGGTTTAGATCATGTCAGTGTTAGATCAGGCGAGAGTTAGATCATGCAAATGTTAGGCCATCCTAATGCTAGATAATGCCCAGTTTAGATCATGCCCATATTAGGTCATGCTAATGTTAGATCAAGCAAAGATTACATCATGACAATTTTAGATCATGCACATATTAGATCAGGCGAGGGTTAGATCATACCATATTCTGTCATTCAAGTGTTTGATCATGCCAAAGTTAGATCATGCCAAGGTTAGGTCATGCCAAGATTAAGTCATGCCAAGGTTAGGTCATACCCAAATTAGGTCATGCCAATGTTATGACATGATTTAAACATGTCACGATGTAACATTGGCTTGATCTAACATTGGCCTGACCTAATCTTGGCATGACCAAATCTGGACATGACCTAACCTTGGCATAACCGAATCTGGGCATGACTTAACCTTGGCATAACTTTGGCATCATCTAACATTGGCATGCCTAATATTGGAATGATCTAACATTGTCATCATCTAACACTGACATGACCTAACATTAGCATGATCTGACCCTCGTCTATATAAAACCGACATGATCTAAATCTGTCATGATCTAACCTTGGCATGACCTAATCTGGGCATGATCAAATCTTGGCCTGATCTAACATGGAGTTTTTATGCTTTTTACCCTAAATTAAATGTATTGAAAAATTTAAAATAAATGCATTGAATGACGAGCTGCCCAAATTAAATGAAAATTAATTGTAATGGCAGAAAAATTTCAATTATTAATACTGAATCAATAGCATTATTAAATTAAAAGAAAAATTATAATTACCTATGCTTATTTATTTATTTTATCAGATTACATATTACTAATCGAATGGCCAAATTGAATAATTAAAATCCAAAATTTAATTATGAATTTAAAGATATAATTAATCAGAAAAATTGAGCAACTCAAATGGGGATTTAATTAATTATTGAAGTGTGAAATATCATTTGACTATTAAAATGATAAACATTTGAAGGCTAAATTTGATTACATTGTAATGATTATTAGAATTTTAATACGATAAGTATTTACTTTTATATTACAGTAAAAGATTAATCATTGCTTTGAATTCTCTGGTCATTATTTTGTACTTTGTACTATATTAAGAAGTTGAATTTCAAATTTGAGGAAATAAATCAGGATAAAATGACTATAACCCATAAATATCCAAATCTAATGCAGATATTTAAGGATATGTTCAAACTATTTTGGTTCGAGCACAAGCTGAAAGATCCCATCTCTCTTGCACGTTTGCTTGCTTTCTTACATGCATTTGCAGAGTAAACAACATGTGCTGAAAAATTCACATCCTAACATCAGGGGCAAGGCTGCTGAAGTTGTTAGCATTATTGTGCAGAATAATCCAAAGAGTCAGCAGTTAGTCATGGAAGGTAATGGTCTCCAACCTCTTCTGTTGTGCTTTAATTCAGATCCAGATATTTATTAATTTGATGCATATACTTATTCTTGAAATAGAATAAATTTACCTATAAATTTAGTTGGAGTGGTTTGTGAACATGGAACAACATTATGTCTTGACAGTCTTAATATTGTTATACAATATTACAAAAATCTTCTAATCTCACACTTAACAATTCCCATGCTTTCTTTTGGATGGAACATGGTGATTCCCAATTGGCAAGAGTGATCTTAAAACCAATTTACATCTTCGAAAATACAATACAATCTAAAATGTTGCTGGGCTTAATTTGACAAAATTAAAAAAGAAAATAATATAGTTTAAAAGCTTAAGGCAAGTGACAATATCATAATAATTAAGTTGGTTTATTTCCATCAGGATCTTTGTTTTAATAAACTAAATGAGTTTTATTGCTTGGTGATTGAGTGATTCTATTTTTGTTCTTTGTCTCAACCGTTGTTCTTTGTCTTCCCTTTTCAAGAATAATATTGTTGTTCTTCGCGATTTCTTGAAGCGTGACTTACTCTATGTGTTCATTGATGGTAAACTAATGCTAGAACCCATGGAAATTTGCACTAGGTAAATTTCATTTCAATACTGTTATTTTATTTATTTTCCTTAGGGAATACCATTAAATTTCTTTGGATTTCCGAGGGAGACCTACTTTCTTGTAGTGAGACCTACTTGCAGGGAACCAAATAAGTTTGTTGCTGTTTGTCACAAGTATATTGTGTTGTGCGGGCTATATGCCTTGCAATGGCCGCTGTGGTGAGAGTCGTTACCCCAAATTTTGCCTCACTGTCATTTATTCTCTGTTTTTTACATGATTATTAAATGTTATTGATGGGCAATGTTAAACTGCTATTTCTGTTAATTGCACAACTTGTTAACTAGGGTGCATTCCCACAAGGAATGAATTATGGTTACTCTCATGTACCTTCTATCGTATTCCTGAATGATGTGATTATGTGATCAATGATTTAGTTGAAGGGATATTCACGAATGATGATTTGATCTCATGATGATCTTATATTGTTTGTTCTTTTGTTTATCTCGTTTATTTATTTGATGCAATTTTTGATGCTTGCTTCAGTGCAATTTGTACTGGATTGCTTATTGTTTCGTTCCTATTGATAGCTATTATTGGTGATATTACTCTTGCTGGTGGGATCCCAAAGCTTTAAAAGAGTCGAATGGAGCAAGAATATCTAGATAGTATGTGTGAAGTACTTGGTAGATGCCCAAGAGGATGACTTTGATAGTTTGTGCGAACTACTTGAAACGATTGCAATAACTTTGATAATTGTACTAACTTTTATTCAACTTTATTTTAATTTTTACTAGTGTAAGAGAAAAATTGATAATTTTCCAATCAAAATATTTTATATTTTTGCTTTAACATTGGATATAATTTTGTGACAGGTTTCATGATTTTAAGTTAATACAGATTTTTGCTTTTAATTTGTTTTTATATGTATAAGCACGAAAAATGAAGGAAAAAAAACAGCTTTTAGGTTATTGTGTTGCAATTAAGTGTAGTGTGTTTGAAATATATATAGTACACTTTTGTTTTCATGGCGTTTGTTTAAAGCGTTATGTAGGTGGGTGTTTCATTATGTATGTACGTTATAGTGACGCTTTAAAGCGACGTGAATATGGTCTTTTCGTGACTATTTCAAGCGTCACTATCTACATACCTATTGAAACACTCACCTACGCGACGCCTTAAGCAAGCGTCACTAAACGTAAAAGCGTCACTATAACCACATTTCGCGACGCTTTTTGGTGTCACGAAAGTCGATTTTTCTACTAGTGCCGCGTGATCAAAGTTATTGTGTGCATTTATGGTGAATAGCCGGTGCAAATTTCTCGTGCACATTCTCGTCGGGCCATGATCTTGGCAGTTCACGTACCCCTAGCAGGATGATACAATTGTTATTATTATTTTTGTTATTACATTTATTTATTATTATTACGAACACGTACATGTACCTCAAAGCAGAACAACTCATTCCGAAGATGTGTACCCCGAGCCTTATTATTATTATTATTATCAATATTATTATTATTCGTGTACATTTATTCGAAAGTAATGTCAATGTTAGATCATGCCCTTAGATCATGCCAATATTAGATCAAGCCAATGTCAGATCATGACAAGTTTAGATCATGTCAGTGTTAGATCAGGCGAGAGTTAGATCATGCAAATGTTAGGCCATCCTAATGCTAGATAATGCCAAGTTTAGATCATGCCCATATTAGGTCATGCCAATGTTAGATCAAGCAAAGAGTACATCATGACAAGTTTAGATCATGCCCATATTAGATCAGGCGAGGGTTAGATCATACCATGTTGTCATTCCAGTGTTTGATCATGCCAAAGTTAGATCATGCCAAGGTTAGGTCATGCCAAGATTAAGTCATGCCAAGGTTAGGTCATACCCAGATTAGGTGTCACACCCCCAAATCACATCTATTATACTATAAGTTATATATAGCTACGTAAACATTTCGGCGGCATCTCCTCTATTTGTATAACATCCGGAGACACAACAACATCAATATATAAGATTCATATCACCATAAACACCATCATACTATTTACATACAATTCTTTACTTTCTCAAAGTAAGATTTTCAAAAGATAGTTCCGCAGATTTAAAAACCAAACTGTAACAAAATACCCCCAAGAAACCCACATGCTTTTCAAAAGATAAATATGTGGACTCAAAAACCAAAATAAGATAATCACATAACCCAGCAGGTCGTCATCCATGTACATTAGATCTCAGAAACCCGTAGGAGCGCATCACCTTGCTCAGTAAATCCAGATATCAGGCATCGTCATGCTCACCTACAATACATGAACTACATGAGCTAATGCCCAGCAAATAAAAATCATGCATGCTATGAAAATGACATGAGACATCAATAACATGTATACCAAGATGCATACTCGAAAATACATTACATTTTATCCAAATTCATATTTTTCCGGGGCCCCTTGACCCACCTACTATGCACCGGAACAGAGCTCTGAACAATATCAATAGGCACACAAGCCATATGCACACAGCCAATAGAGTGGATTGATACAGTCGAATGGCCCATCCTCCCGTGACCCCCAGAGGCACATCACCGAACAACCTCTGCGGTCACCCGAGAAGTATCCCACCCGCAGCATCAATCAAAAGAAGAATATCAGCAAGTGGTCCATCCCCTCATGATTACCAAGGGCACATCTCGAACAACCCTTTTAATCCTCTGAGGAGTATCCCACCGCTGTACTCCACATATCATATAAGTCTGCCTCGCAAACCTCGGTTCCATAGCAGTGGTCAACAAAATATTTCCTTTTTTCTCAAAATAATGTCGTGCATGCCGGACATCAAATATAGTCATGATTATGCATGCACGTGCAAATGCAAATGAACAGTTAATTCAATGCAACAACAATTAAATATTTTCAACATCAAATAATACATATATAACACCTTATTCAAGCACCAACACAATTAATATCACAAGAAATACTATGTTCATGCATTGTAGTTGCAGATGGATTTTTACTTACCTTTCACCAGTTGATATTGCTCGATTCCTAGGTAATAGACAATCAATCTACACAATTCAAATATTGATTTTAACAAATAATTCATCAAAGTTCATTTATGATCAGCTATCTAAAATTAATTCAGTTACGCGATTTATTTCATCCTATCGCTAATTAGCTCTTTATGTACAATTTTTGTAACTCATATACCCCAATTTATTGAATTCGAAGTTATAATATGGAATTTTAACATTAAATTCCTATAAACTTGAAATTACAACATAATCTAAAATTTCTTGTCAATTACTATTTATCATCGTATAATCTATCACCTACATTAATTGCATAATTTTCTAGCAATACTAGAAATTTAGGCTTTTCCTAAACACTAAAAATACCAAGAGAAAAGTACCTCAAATCGAAGATGATAATTCGAGGATTCCGAATATATAATTTATTTGACGTTTCGATGGCGTTACGGAGTCCGAAAATTGATAAAACCACAAAATCCCTATTCTTTATTCTCTTTGCCGTGCGTTCGGTCCATGTCTCTTAATGGAATGTGTGTGTGCGTGTATATTGTTATACTAGGTAAGGCCCGTCGTGCACTGCACGACGAGTAACTCTCGCCCAAAATAAGTACCTTTATTACACGAACGCAATCGTATAATTTAATTAGAAGATTTTGATATATGAAATAGTACAATATATATTTATGTGAATGATTAGAATTTATCAATTAAGTATATTATCAAAGAACACTGTGTTAACATTAAATCTGAACCATGAATTTAAATTTGATAGAATGGAGAATTTTTACAAGAATTCAAATGAAATTCTATATGTATCTAAAATTTCGCATAAACTTAACCTATAGTTGTGAAATGAAACTTGTAGTTGTTGGAGCTTGGTAGATTGCTATTGCTATTGCTAGAACCATGGTCATGAAATATTGACAAAAACAGAAATTGATTCACGTATACCATGAATTCCATTTGATTCATGATATTAAAATATACCATTAAGTGATTTTGGTAGCTTTTCCTCAATATGAGTTTTAATGTTTGTGTTATCAGTCAAAGAAATTGTGCTTGGTCAAGAATAGTGCTAGGAAGTGTGACTACTTGATTTTGATATCTCTTATTATCAATCTCTGCCACCACTCAGTATCCCTTCATCTCTTTTGTGCGTCTTCGTATTTCTTCTATGCTCTTCAGAATAAAGGAACCTACATTTGGCAAGTTACAGGTTGGTCCTTTCTAACAACAATTTTTGGCAATTCTTGTTTGATGCGCTTGAATGGTGTTTCTTTTGCCCTCGTCTAACTTGTTGGCTCAAAATATCTTTGAGTCTAATAAATGATAAAGTACATCATTGTGGAAAATACTGAATCTCTTAATTGCATAGTTATTATTTTACATGTAAATTATTTGCTGTAATTTTAAGTGTGAATGACCACCATTTATTATTTCCTTGAAACTGTAGTGCCTGCTGTTACTGATTCAACCTGACAATCTCTCGTGCTCGGTCTGATTTACCTGTTTTGATTGAATTTTGGGCTCCATGGTGTGGACCCTGCCGCATCATTCACCATGTCATTGACAAACTGGCCAAGGATTATTCCGGAAAACACAAATGCTACAAGGTTAATACCGACGACAGTCCTTCAATCGCAATCGAATATGGGATCCGAAGAATTCCCACTGTTTTAATCTTCAAAGATGGGGAGAAGAAAGATGCGTTCATTGGTGTTGTTCCAAAGTCAACACTAACAACCTGCATAAATAGATTTGTGTAAAATGTTAAATTTACAAGTATGTTTTGGGGGAAAAGCATTCCCTCTCATATTTGTTTTTTTTCCTTTCTACCCGTTGACGCTGCAACAATTGATGTAATAAACTTGATAAATTCATGTATAGTTGATCCACTATATGTCCTGTTTCATACAATATAATGTTAATTATTAAAGTTTTTGTGTCCTCGATATTACTTTGGTGATTATTCTTCTTCGATTCTTATTTTGTACATTTTTCTAGAAGATTATATTTATCCCCACCAGCAATAAAGTTGGATATGGTCAACCCTATTAAAAATTACTTTGTTGTGATACATTTTCTCCTAATAATAAGTGTCATTACAGAACTTGGTTCCTTCCTCCTGATAACAAGGGAACCTTAAAATCTAAGCAGCAAGCTTTCCTCTATCTTTTCATTCTTTCAGCGTAGATAGTTGAAACATCATGCAAGAGTAAAAGCTCAAATCTCGAACTTAGCCTCCAAAGAGGCAAAAAATAGACAATTACATGATTCTTTAAAAAGAGTCCAGATGGTTTTGCTTCCACTCTCTGAATTTCAAATTAGTGGGTTTAGCACCAAATTAAATGAGATCAACTAATGGATTATAAGAACTAATCAAGCCTTGCCATTCACCTCCTCTATCTAAGCTAGATTTCAAGCAAAAAACACTGAGTATTACAGAAATACACGAACAACCCCCTATTGTTTGAAAGATTACTTCCCACCTCCTTGCAGAACCTTAAATCTACACCTTTGAGTATAAATTCACGTAAAGGATGAGGGGAGTTTCCAATAGTACAAAGTGTATCCAAGCTCAGCAACTGTTGGTGTAATTTACCCTTGAAAAAAATGCAGATCCTAGTAAACTCAATAGGATGTTTCCCCTAAACAATTGTTTCCAAAAACTAAACAATTGATTAGAAAGATTTGGAGTAAATTGAACTAATTTCCACTCCAGAATTGCACTGTGATCATAGAGGGCTAGTAAACTGATAGACTCTTCATACTTCATTCAACTTCTAACTTTTAAAGATCTCAACTTATTTCTAATCCGCCAAATAATCTTATAATCAGATAGATTTAAGGGTACCAAACTATGACTTGCTCTTCTATCACTTGCGTGGTTGCGTGGTGACAGAAGCTTTATCATAAAAAATTCAATATGATTCTTTGTAAATATGCAAAAACAAATTGATATAGCCTCTTGCAAAAGATTTATCATGCCTGGCATTTACGCATAACCAAATAAAAAATAGAACAAATACTTCCATATTAATCTAATTATTTGTAGAGTACGAGAGAAGCCAAATTGAAATAGCCATTTAATAAGAAACTTTAGTTCGAATTCTTACCTGTCCGTAACCCACATCAACGCCATAAACAAATGGAGCACCATACTCAAGCAAGCAATCTGTAAAGCCTCCAGTAGGAAAAAAAAAAAAAGGAGTGTAGAGAGGAAAAATATTTGACTCCATCTCTTGCTGGGGTCTTGAGCCAACCAAAGATTTGAACTTGAGCAAGAACCCACTTCAGCAACTGCAAATTTCACCCAAATAATTAAGATCCATGAATTAAACATACAAACTTTGGGTTGCCCACATGTAGGAACTTTAAAAAGACAGAGTCTCTTATGACAATGGCACATCACCTCCGATTTTGTTTCTGATAATTAGATGCTGATAAAAAGAGGATCAGTGTTTTTTTGCACTTGCATCCGAATTAGGCCCTAAAAATAAACAAGAAAAATATTGTGTATCAAAGATTTGTTCTTTACGGCTAGACACACGAAGAATACAAAAAATTGGGCCACCATAAGATGGAAACATAGCAAAAACACACTGATTAAAAGAATGAAGAACTGGTGCGGAAAATGGGGAACCCCCTTCTCGTAATTCCAGTATCTACTTGAGCTTACTCTTTTGATATTGAAAACCCAATACTAACCCAAAAAATAAATAACATACAAAAAAACATATAACAATTATTACTACCCCAAGATCAATTCATTATCAGGTATAAGAAGCGAAAAATTTGAAAATGTTTATTTCTTATAACCCATTCATAGGATTGCAATTAAAATCAAATACCAAAACCTAAATTTTTTTGTAATCGCCTTTTTTTGTGAAAGAGGGATAACTTAGAGTGCTTCCATTAAGCACCCAAGTAAAACAATGCATAAGGAAAAAATAACTCCTTGCTGCAAAACAACCCATCGACTCCCTCGGTACTCCTTTCATTGCCTGGATTCCAATCTACCTCTCCACAGACAAACACATCCCACATCCAACACCATATAAAAAAAAACCCTATCGCATATTCAGACAATGAATTACGAAATTCAAAGTTAAAATCAAAGTTTTGAACCTTCAAACTTACAGGTGCATTGCCACCGTCCAACTCTCATGCGACTTGGTAATGGTGTAGGGTTTTCGGTACTTTCCGAAGAGACGGTAACCGGAGCTCATGTGGCCACGCTTCTTGTGGTTTTCTGAAATCTCATTATCATTTGCAACGATGGTAGAGGAAGAGGATTTGGGTATGAAGGAAATGAAGAAAAGAATTTTGGGGAGAAGAGAAAGACTGTTGGCCTTTTAATAATTAGCCTACAATTGAAACACGGTGAAATACGGTACGGAAATGGCGGCCAAATAGGAGTCAATGGCATTTTCGTAAATAAATCACAAAAATCAAATTGAAATCAGCCGACCAAAATAGCGCTCTTATATATTGGTAATTATATGTATATAAGTCGGTTAACTTACGTAATGTTACAGAATTTACTATGATTTTATAATTATTTATTTATTTTATTTACTTACTTAATTATATTAGTATTTTTGCTTTATTTCATGGGTATACTTTAGGCACAAATTCGGGTATCATAACAGTAAAATTTGCAAACTAGTTCGAAATAAAAGATGTAGATCTATGTCTTATCTTTAATCTGGATTTGGAATCACATAATTTGGACATCGAACGAGAAAGTTATGTATCATCTACCTAAATATAATATACTTCAAAATTAATTTTCCCTTTCCTCCGGTAGTTTTCGGCAAAAACTCAAAACATGAAAGTGGTAGCTCTACGAGTTATCTTTTTAATGAAATTGACCTCGTCGTATTTCGGCGAAGATTTAAACAATTTTACTACTATGTATGATACAATTGATATTATTATTTTTTGTTATTACAATTATTTATTATTATTACAAACACGTACATGTGCCTCGAATCAGAGCAACTCATTCCGAAGATGTGTACCCCGAGCCTTATTATTATTATTATCATTATTATTATTATTCGTGTACATTTATTCAAAAGTAATATCAATGTTAGATCATGCCCTAAGATCATGTCAATATTAGATCAAGCCAATGTCAGATCATGACAGGTTTAGATCATGTCAGTGTTATATCAGGTGAGAGTTAGATCATGCAAATGTTAGGCCATCCTAATGCTAGATAATGCCCAGTTTAGATCCTGCCCATATTAGGTCATGCCAATGTTAGATCAAGCAAAGAGTACATCATGACAAGTTTAGATCATGCCCATATTAGATCAGGCGAGGGTTATATCATACCATGTTCTGTCATTCCAGTGTTTGATCATGCCAAAGTTAGATCATGCCAAGGTTAGGTCATGCCAAGATTAAGTCATGCCAAGGTTAGATCATACCCAGATTAGCTCATGCCAATGTTATGACATGATTTAAACATGTCACGATGTAACATTGGCTTGATCTAACATTGGCCTGACCTAATCTTGGCATGACCAAATCTGGACATGACCTAACCTTGGCATGATCTAACTTTGGCATCATCTAACATTGGCATGACGTAATATTGGAATGATCTAACATTGTCATCATCTAACACTGACATGACCTAACATTAGCATGATCTGACCCTCGTCTGATATAAAACATGACATAATCTAAATCTGTCATGATCTAACCTGGGCATGACCTAACCTTGGCATGAACTAATATGGGCATGATCAAATCTTGGCCTGATCTAACATGGAGTTTTTATGCTTTTTACCCTAAATTAAATATATTGACAAATTTAAATAAATGCATTGAATGATGAGCAGCCCAAATTAAATGAAAATTAATTGTAATGGCAGAAAAACTTCAATTATTAATACTGAATCAATAGCATTATTAAATTAAAAGAAAAATTATAATTACCTATGCTTATTTATTTATTTTTTCAGATTACCTATTACTAATTGAATGGCCAAAAGAAAAACTTCGAGGGCACTCAATACATTTTATTGTTCCAGTACCCTTTCTTGATGCCATCTCTTGTGGAGAGTAATTCAAAAAATTATGTGACGTGTTTTCTTCTAAGAACTGATATCATACTCAGAATTAGATACTTGTCATGTTCATGTAATGTAATAGAAGCATGAGAACAATAAAAATAAAACATATATACAAATATATTTAAATTTTAAAATCTAATCGACACAAACACCAAAAATGTCAAAAAAATTACTCATTAGGGATTAGTATTGATATATTACAAAATAAAATTTACCCAAGATTAATTATGTCCAGTCTCCACAAATAATGAAAAATATCATGACTAAATATAAATTTTTATATCTACTCAAACAACAAGAGAACATGATTAAAAAGAGAAACATGATTAAAAAGAGAATAAACTGAGTCATAACGCTGCGTGAATATATATAAATTTTAGGTGGATAGATATAATCAATTTACAAGTATTTGATACTATATCAGATACTATAACAACTAAAATGGTTTTTGAAACGTACAAAACAACAAAGATAAATGTTCTTTTTACATAACATATGGGTGAAGTAGAATAGGTATCAAAACTAACTGGAAATTTGGTGAAGTTGGCCGACTAAAGATTTGGATCGGTATGTGAGTGGCTTTGTCTTGATGATCCGTCAATATCTACAAACTCAGATGTAGAATAAAAATACTCAAGTTAATTGAAACTAAAAACACAGACATAACAATTCCATGTAACACATAAGAACCTATTATCAAACAAACATCTAGAAAATATTGTAAGTTGGAATAGATTCTGTATAATTTTATAGAAAACGACGAGAGTAATAAAATCAATTATCATATGAATTATCTTGATTTAACTAAAATGTTTGATTCTGTTCCATATTTTTCCTTGCACTAAGGAAATAGTCTAGTCTTTCCAAGAAACTATCGCTTCTATAATAGCCTTTCTTGATTCTTGCCCACCAATTTCCACCAAAACGGTCAACAATTTCATAGAACAAATCAGGGATTCAGCCTATGAAGCAGAAGACGTCTTTGAATCTCTCTTAGCAACTCACTTTCTGCAGAAGTATGGTTGGCTATGAGGAATTCGATGTGTTCCCGAAAAGCTTAGAAAAAGTGAAGGATGATATTAAATTGATAGAAAAGGAGGTGAAGAGGATTCATCATGATGGAAATGGAGCACATGAGCGAGATTTCAGACTCTCGCTGGTTCCTCAAGACCGCCTTTGAGGATCTACAACACCAAAATGGTGGCACTAGACAGATGAAACTAATGGAACAACTTGTTGGAGATCGATCCTATCTCGACCTCATCCCTATTGTTGGCATGGGCGGGATTGGTAAGATCAGCTGCACACTAGATTTTTATAGAGGTTCTAAGTTAACTCTTTTACATCTCTCTTCTTTCGTTGTCGAAAGGTTCCACTAGATATGCTAGTACAAACATCAATTTTATGATATTGAATAATTTTACAATGTCATTCGGCACTAAATAGCTTATATGGCAGTTTATGTGCTAAATAGCCAACAACTATTCGAAGCACTAAATAAAATTCTTTGTAGCATGAGAAGTCAAGAAGCGCATGATTAATAAATATCGCAATAAATTTATTTAGTTCATCAATGACCTTCAAAGGCTCGAGGATCTGGCTTGTATAAGTCGTCATTGCAAACAGTCAGATTTATGATCTCAATACTTATGCATGAACTTCAGTGATATTTAAGCATAAAGAAGAGGCATTGACCATCATAACAAAAATCAATAATTTGTACCTTGAGTATACACGAAGACTTCTAATGGATCCAAGATTTTCTTCAGAAAATGGGTTGATGATGAGAGTTATCTTGATTTTACTAAAATGTTTGTTTCTGTTCCATACTTCTTTCCTTGCACTAAGTAATTTTTAACAGAATATTTGGTTCAGCAAACCTCATATTCAAATTTTGATTAAAAAACTAATATATAATATTTGACTATTTGATTTATCCTTTTTACGAAAAAATCGATTATAGAATCCCATAAGACTTGAGAGTGACGGAAATCGTACCGGCAACTGATGATGAGAGTAAAGAAAACGATCGAAGTAGTTGACGGAGAGAAACGCCGTTAATGGCTGAAAACCGTAATAACGATGCAGCTGCAGAAACAAAATCATCCGTCAAGCCTCTCCAATACCATAAACTGCACCGACATGTCTATTATACGCAGTTGATCGAGCACTGTTTCATGGCAATCAGTAATAGCACTCCGTCTAGCTCGCTCATTAAAAATTCTTCATGTATATTTGGATCCACATATTTTATGTAGGGTATATGTATCCACTAGGAAATGTTATAACTCAATTATTAGGAGTCGTGCAATTATTTGTTTCCAGACATCAATAGAGCTACATTTTTGTGAAGGCCTTTTCTTCTTGAAGTGCGCTTGTGGTAGTAACTTTAATTAAATGAGAAACTACAGCAAACTGGGCCTTAATCTCGTTTGTATTTGTACATTTGGACTTGACATTAGCTAATGGCACTTGATGTCCCAAGTGGGGAACCCCGTATCCAAACAAATCCAATAAAAAATAAAAAGAAAATGCACGACTCCATTCATTAAATTCATAATACCTTTTACATGACCCCGACAGACATAAAACATTTGTGAGTAGGCGAAAGATTCTAGGGAGTTCAGTTTAAAAGGAAAGAAGTTATACTCAAATGTGCACATAACGTCCCCACTGCTATTTATTTACAAACATAACGAAAAGCATTTTTTTTAAAAAAAGGATAGACGAACATAGTGAAATCACAGTTCTAGCCATAGCAAGCCAGTCATGCTAAAGTGCACCAATACAATCATTACGCGGATGACAATAAATAACGTTAGCATTTGATAATTCAAACATTGAAAATGAAGGTTATCAATAGAGCTAGCCGCCGCATGATAGCATGAAACCTGGAATGGAAAAGGAATATACCTTGAGTATACTCTATTGGATCCAGGTTGATGATGAGATTTTTATTTTCACAGATTATGGAACTTTGCTCCTTCACAAAACAAAAGAATAAAACTGCTTCCTGAAGAAATGGGATAAATCTGAGACGTGAGAATCTTTTGACAATTATGCCTATCAATATATGCAAAAAGAGAAACCATAATCTGCCAAAACCAGCGATAAATATGGAGGAAAAAACAGTCCACTACTTCGTGCATAAAACTGATCCCTAAACATGCGTAAGTGGAATAGCTTCAATTAAAATGGAAATGGGATATACAATTTATTATTCAATTGATTTATTTTTAGAATCCATTTGAGGGAAAAAAAATTAAGAATGTGGGACCCCGCATTCTCATCAAGATAATAAATGCATTAAATGACGACACATGTATAGGAATTCAGTTAGTAAAACTCTCTAATCTATACTATCTATAATATGTGAGTACCTTAGAGTAACCACTTTGGTATGACCATTGTGATATTTCAAAAATACCCTCTATTTGCTTTAGTAATACCCATGAGAGTTGAGACCATGAGTTAGGGTTGGAGGAGATGAAGAATTGATGGAAAGAGGCGTGAGTTAGGGTTGGAGGAGATGAAGAAAGTCTGAAAAATAATTCACAGATTCAGAGTTAAAACATGCGAGGCGTAATTACGCCGCATGAGAGGCGTAACTACGCCTCGCCTTCGGCTTTTAATCTTTTTTAAGAAAATGGTAGGCGTAACTACGCCAAAAACTAGACGTAGTTACGCCTACGCTACGGCAATTTGTATTTTCTGAAAATTTGACAGGCGTAATTACGCCACAAAGAGGCGTAGTTACGCCTGTGCTACGGCATCTCAAACTTACAAAATATTTTTCAGGCGTATTTATGCCTTGAAAGGCGTAAATACGCCACCTTTTTTTTTAAATCAATAAAATAAAATAAAAATAAAACAAAGGATACAGGATTTGGGTTGCCTACCCAAAAAGCGCTTAGTTTATAGTCCTCAGCCCGACTGTCTGCTATTCCTTCACTTATGCTCACTCAGATGAACCTTGTCCACTTCTCTTACTTCTTCCCAAAAATAATGCTTCAAACGCTGCCCATTTGCTTGAAATGTGTGACCGTCATCGCATTGTAGTTCAATTGCTCCATATGGGGTCACTTTTTCAATAGTGAACGGCCCAGACCATCGTGACTTCAACTTTCCTGAAAATAGTCGGAGACGAGAGTTATATAGAAGCACTTTCTGACCAGGAATAAACTCTCTTCTCACGATTTGCTTGTCATGCCAATTCTTCATTCGCTCCTTCTAAATTTTAGCATTTTCGTACGCCTCATTGCGAAACTCATCCATCTCAGTGAGCTGTAGCAACCGTTGCTCACCAGCAGCCTTCAAATCAAAGTTCAGCTTCTTTATGGCCCAGAAAGCCCGATGTTCCAACTCTACCGGTAAATGGCATGCTTTCCCAAAGACTAGACGATATGGGGACATCCCTATGGGAGTTTTGAATGCAGTTCGGTATGCCCATAATGCATCATCCAATTTTAGAGCCCAATCCTTTCGGTTAATACCAACCGTCTTTTCAAGAATGAGCTTAATTTCTCGGTTAGAAATTTTGGCTTGGCCATTAGTCTGTGGATGATAAGCCAATGCAATCTTATGCCTCACAGTGTATTTCGTCATCAAAGCATTGAAGATCTTGTTACAGAAGTGGGTCCCTTCATCACTTACAATTGATCTCGGAGTACCAAACCGTGTAAAGATGTTCTTTTGCACAAATTTGACCACGACATAAGCGTCATTAGTTGATGTGGCAATCGCTTCAACCCACTTAGAAACATAGTCCACTGCTAGCAAAATATATGACTGCCCACAAGATGGTGGAAAGGAGCCCATGAAATCAATACCCCATACATCAAAAATTTCTAATTCCAAGATATTTGTCAACGGCATCTCATGGCGTTTAGAATTATTACCAATGCGTTGACAACGATCACACGTCTTCAACAAAGTATAACTGTCTCGATGTAGCTCTGGCCAATAGAAACCCGATTGAAGCACTTTTGTTGCCGTCCTTGATGCTCCAAAATGTCCTCCATAAGGTGTGGAGTGACACTTTTCAAGAATCTCTCTTGATTCCTCCTCAGTTACACATCTCCTGACAATTTGGTTTGCACAGCGTCTGAATACATACGGTTCATCCCAGTAATAATTCTTCACATCATGAAAGAACTTTTTTCCTTTGCTGATAAGTGAGGTCTGTAGGCAATATACCACACGATAAATAATTAACAAAATCAACAAACCACGGGGTTTTAGTACATACCTCAAAGAGATGTTCATCAGGAAAGTTCTCTTGTATGACTCCATGATCCATTTGATCCTCCAACTCCAAACGAGATAAGTGATCTGCTACTTGATTTTCACTGCCCTTTTTATCCAAGATCTTGAAATCAAACTCTTGTAGCAACAAGATCCATCGAATCAACCGGGGTTTCGCATCCTTCTTGGCAAAAAGATAACGAATAGCTGCATGATCTGTGTAAACTATGACCTTTGTCCCGATCAGATATGCTCTAAACTTGTCGATTGCAAACACCAAGCTAGCATCTCTTTCTCGGTGGTTGTGTAGTTTTGTTGGGCTCCATCAAGAGTTCTACTTGCATAGTAAATCACCCTAAAAATCTTGTCTCTCTTTTGCCCCAATACGGCTCCCACATCATAGTGGCTGGCATCACACATTAACACAAATGGCTCCTTCCAATCTGGCACTATGATAATCGGTGCTGATATAAGAGCTTTCTTTAGCCTGTTAAATGCCTGCAAACACAAATCATCAAAGACAAAAGGTGAGTCTTTTTCTAACAAATTATACAAGGGCTTAGCTATTTTAGAAAAATCTTTAATAAAACGGCGATAAAACCCGGCATGTCCAAGGAAGCTCCTAATAGCCTTCTCATTGTTCGGAGGTGGAAGCTTCTCAATTGTAACCACTTTTGCTCTATCCACTTCAAGTCCTTGAGATGACACCTTATGGCCAAGGACAATACCCTCTTGCACCATAAAGTGACATTTATCCGAATTTAACACGAGGTTCTTTTCTTGGCAGCGCTGTAACACAAGAGATAGGTTATGCAAACAATGGTCAAAAGAGGAACCAAATACCGAAAAGTCGTCCATGAAGACTTCAAGAATCTCCTCCACCATATCTGAAAATATTGCCATCATGCACCGTTGAAAGGTAGCAGGTGCGTTGCATAAACCAAAAGGACATTCTTCTAAACGCAAAAGTGCCATATGGATAGGTAAATGTTGTCTTCTCTTGATCCTCGGGGTCTATGGCAATTTGATTGTACCCTGAATAGCCATCTAAGAAACAATAATAACAATAACCGGCTAACTGTCGAGCATCTGATCAATAAATGGAAGAGGGAAGTGGTCCTTCCTTGTGGCCTTGTTGAGTTTCCTATAGTCAATGCAAACTCGCCACCCCATCACAGTTCGAGTTGAGATCAACTCATTATTTTCATTTCTTACCACTGTCCCCTCCTTTCTTTGGCACAACCTGTACTGGGGAAACCCATGCACTATTTGAAATAGCATAAATAATCCCAGCATTAATAATTTAAGCACTTCTGCTTTTACTACCTGCTTCATTGCTGGATTTAGCCGCCTTTGATGATCAATGGAGGGAACGAAGGAATCCTCCATAAGTATTTTATGCATGCACAAAGACGGGCCCCTTGATATCAGAAATCGACCAACCCAAAGCAGATTTAAATGTCCTCAATACACGTAATAATTTATCTTTCTCTAAAGAACAAAGAGATGAAGATATAATTACCGGGTATGTCAAATTCTCACCCAAGAAGGCATAAGTAAGGTGGGCCGGTAGTTCTTTCAGTTCCGAGCTCGCCTTCGTATCTTCTTTGACTGGTGTATCTCGTACATCTTCCTCTTTTCTAGCAGTGTTGTTCTCCTTAGGAAAGCTCTTAAGTGCTCCCAGTTGCTCAGCAAGATCAGATTCAGTTGCATCTACTTGCATAATAGAGTTGACCATGCAATTCTCCAATGGATCCTCCGGTATTGCTCCAACTTCAAAGTTATGCGCACATGAGTCAATAACATCCAAAAACTTGCAAGTACTTACCTCGTCAGGTCCCTTGAGAGCCTTGTAAATATTGAACATGACCTCTTCGCCTCCAACTCTCAAGGATAGTTCTCCTCTTTGGACATCGATAAGTGCCCTGCCTGTTGCTAAGAATGGTCTCCCCAAAATTAATGGAACATCTCCATCTTCCTCCATGTCTAGAACCACAAAATCTGCAGGGAAAATAAATTTGTCCACCTTCACAAGCACATCTTCAATTATCCCTCTAGGATATGTGAGAGACCTATCCGCCAATTGCAATGTGATTATAGTAGGCTTTACTTCACCAAGCCCTAAACTCCTGAAAATAGATAAAGGCATTAAATTAATACTTGCACCTAAATCACATAACGCCTTATTAAATGTAGAACTACCAATAATACAAGGAATAGTAAAACTCCCTGGATCTTTCAATTTTTGTGGTGGCTTCTTTTGGAGGATTGCACTCCATTCTTCTGTGAGATTCACGGTTTCAAATTCCTCAAGCTTCCTCTTTCGTGCCATTATGTCCTTCATAAACTTTGTATAATTAGGCATTTGTTGCAACGCCTCGGCAAAAGGAATATTTATGTGGATTTTCTTGAAAATCTCCAAGAATTTGGCAAACTGGTCATCTATAGCCTTTTTCCGGAAACGTTGAGGATATGGAAGTGTAGGCTTGTACATAGGAATCTTTTCCGGTAGTATGGCTTGCTTCTCCTTTTCAACTTCCTTAGGGGTTTCAACCTGAATTTGAGTCTCCTCAACAGATGGCTCATCAACATGTGCTGGTTCTACATCCCCAAGTTCCTTACCACTTCTTAATGACACGGCCTTGCACTGCTCCCTTGGGTTCACTTCGGTGTTGCTAGGAAATGTCCCTCTTTGTTGGTTGTTCATGGCATTAGCAAGCTGCCCAATTTGTACCTCAAGAGATTTCATTGTAGCACCCATGTTGTTCATGTGACTCTCAATCATATCAAGCCTCGACTCATTCTTCTCAAGTCTCAATGCCAAACTTTGAACAAAATTACCCACCAAATCTTCAAGTGATGGTTTACCTTCATTCTTTTGTGGAGCGTATCCAGGTGGTGGAGTCAGAGCACTATTGTTGTTGGCATATGAGAGCTTATCATTATTGCGGAACACTTGTTGATACGGATTGCTTCGGTAGTTGTTATTGTTGTTGGGATACCGATTGTTTATGAGCTGAGCTTGCTCTTGGTCTGCTTCCCTTGACAACTCCATTCCAGCTGCAGCGGCAGCCGATTCAATAGTAGGTTGTGCTCCTTGCTTGGTCAGAGCTGCTACCTGCGTGGTTAGTGCAGACAATTGTGCAGTAAGAGTACTAAAATGATCAACCTTATACATACTTATGGGTTTCCTTGCCATGGCTCGCTCACTAGGCCACTGGAAGCTGTTGGCTGACATCTCCTCAAGTAAATCAAAAGCAGCGTCTGCAGTCTTAGAAAATAGTGTTCCTCCTGCTGCAGCATCCACAATGATCCTAGTTGGTCCATTCAACCCATTGTAAAATAACTGAATCTGCACCCAGCTTTCATAGTTGTGTTGTGGGCACCTCCTCAATAAATCCTTGAATCGCTCCCATGCCTCATATAGTTGTTTAGAATCAATTTGTCTGAACGTACTGATTTCGGTTCTCAGTTGAGCTGACTTAGCTGGTGGGAAGAACTTCGAGAGAAATTTCGAGGCCATTTCCGCCCATGTGCAAATACCACTATATGGAAGAGATTGTTGCCAACTCCTTGCATGGTCCCTAAGAGAGAAAGGGAACATCGCAGTCTCAGAGTATCTTCTGGAACACCATTCATCTTCACAGTATCAGCTATCTCCAAAAATATCCTCAAATGCAAGTTGGGGTCTTCAACAAGGGGACCCACCAAACTGATTCTGTTTCACCATACTTATCAATGCCGGCTTAAGTTCAAAGTTGTTGGCATTGATAGTCTAGCGAGCTATCCCAGAGTAATTGTTGTTGACCAATGGTTTGAAATAATCTATGATCGCCCTTTGAGGTTCAACAAGTTGTTGTGGAGGTGGTTCATTGTTGTCTCTATTTGCAGCCATTTCTATCAATTTCCTCCTTCTCATTTTTCTCAGTCTTCTTGCAGTTCTCTCGATCTCAGGATCAAACAGCAACGTTTCAGGAGTAGTGTACTTTCGCATGCACTGCAAAAATTCAGAAAAGACCAAAATTCAATCAAAAATAAAAGGAATAAAAGCTCTAAATTAAAACCAAGATTAATTGGTACAATATCAGATTGTACTAAATAAATCAATCCCCGGCAACGGCGCCAAAAACTTGTTGCGAAAAATCCCTTACCGCAAGCGCACGGTAGTCAAGTTTTAGTATAAAAAGATGTCAAACCCACAGAGATTGAATAAATAGTTAAATCTAAGTACTTAATTAAAATAATCTTTGCTTAATTTAGAGAATCGAATAGTTGAGTGTTATGCGAATAATAAAAATCAATTAACTAACAATGATCAAATACTGAGTTGAAAAGAAATCAATTGGAGACGAATCTAGGAGTACGATTTCACTTGTTCATCCACTACACTTATCATTCCTTGATTTCCATGTTATGGATTTCCTAGTTTACTAGCCGAGAATTCTTATTTGTTTCTACTCCCTCTCCCGAGTGTTAAGCAGAAGTAATTATCTAACATCAATCTTGATATCCCTATCTAAGATCAATTATCAAACAATTGTAAAAGCGCAGTAATTCCTTTAACGACTTCTATGGAGTTATAGGCCTTCCGAACAATATAACTACCACGATACGAATTCCTTCTTTCCTATTCACAACCCCCTCTCCCGAGTGATAGATCACGAATATAACATCATTCAATCCATGGCCAGTAGATTAAAGGCATTAAGAACAGGAAAATATAAATAAACCATACGGAAATCCAAATACTTCAATCAATTCATAACAAGCGTAGTTTCAAAACAAGCTACATCGTCTCCTAGAAAATAAAATTAGCTCATGCTAGAAGTATTTAAACACATAGACCTGTTTAAATAACCCATAAAAATTGCTAAAAGTTTAGAGATACAAAACAAATTGGACGCTATTCTTCGATCTCCGATGAACGCCGCCGTCTCGTGATGAAATCTCTACTTTTTGCTCCGAGCCGTCGTCGTTATTTTCTCCTTTCTTCAACCCTAGCCTCCTTCTCCTAAGAGTGTCTGTCTATGTCTGAATGAATCCCCTTTTTCCTTCATTAATTATCTTTAAAATCCCGTGTGCATCAGATAAGGAAAGTCTCCAAAATTACCAAAATTCCATTGGCGTAATTACTCCTCTGATGTGGCGTAGTTACGCCTGTCGATGTGTCAAAAAGCATGGCCTCCCGCGTGACTGGCGTAATTACGCCTGAAGGTGACGTCTATACGCCTGAATAAATAATGAAAAGCCGTAGCTTAGGCGTAGTTACGCCTGAATGAGGCGTAGTTACGCCTCATGTATCTCTTCAAACTCTCAAATGCCATGGCTTAGGCGTAGTTACGCCTCAAGACAGGCGTAATTACGCCTGTTGCTTTGATTCAAAGTGTAGATTTTTGACTTCAATTCATCCGTTCTTTCCGCCATTTATACCCTTTTAGTCCACAAAACATGTAATCACCTGGATTCTTGCAAAACAACACAGAACAAAACCAAAAGCGTAATTCTGATCGAAAACTAGCACTAAACCATGCAAAATAAGAAGAAATATAAGTGTATAAAATACACTTATCAAACCCCCTAAACTTAAACTTTTGCTAGTCCCGTGCAAAACAACAACAAAAACAAAACAAAACAAATCAAAACAAAACTGACACAAAAAGACACACAAAACAAAGTTGTAAAACATTCCAATTGTGTAGGCCTCAGAAGTATTCAAACATGCATATCACTTTCTCAAGAATTTTCACGTGTGTGTGTGCTACCATTTTCATTTAATCATTAACTCAAAGCGCTATTTACTTACACAAATCAATAGGACTTTGCAAGGTATAGGTTCAAATTGCTTTGTTCAAAAACAGAATGTAGCTTTGATAAATGCTAAATCAAGACTATGTAATGAGATGCTCATATGTGAATGTCAAAACCTTGTTTATTACAAGTGTTTCTCGAGTGTCATAGGTTCACTATTCATAACCTTCTCCACTAGTATATTAGACAAATGTGGCTTGGTCAATAGGTCTTAATAAGCTTGTAACGTTAGGCTTTGGCTCATGGTTTCAATAAAAGGGAAAGATATTCAAAGCAAGAGAGCAAGTTAAAATTATCATCAATTTGCGCATTCTCATCCCGCTTTTGATTCCTTCTATTGATGATTCATCAATTTTCTTTTCATTTCAAATCATCCTCTTTTCTCATCCTCTTCATCATTATTCACCTCATTATTTTTCTCTTTTTCATTGTTACTCCATGTGAGACCCCGTTATCTAAACAATATTCTAAGGTGCAATTAAGAGAACTAATCATATATAAATCAGAGTATTAGGCCGTGTTGATTACCCTGAGCTTAAGAGATTACAGTACCAAAAGTTCAAAAAAGAATTATACATATTCCTAACAAAAGGTACTACACTATAGCTTTACTCTACACTTTGTAGAAACTATACAAAAAGAAATTTCTGTTCTGCTAATCCTGTAGCACTCCTTACAGCTCATAGTATCAACCCCGACCCTGGTTCTCATCGTCAAAAGCACCTACAAAGACAACCCCCAACACATGAGCATATCATAGTTCATATCAATCATAATATGAATATAAAGCATAAATGCATAAATCATAGGCATAAAATACTTCCTGAATTCCAATGCATTTAAAACGCCCATTTTGGTTGTCCCTGTACCATCACTCATAATCAAATCAATACATGATATTATGGTTTCTTTAAATAAATGTCATGACATATCTTTACTTCTTGAATCTTTACTTCAATCATTAGTCAGTTTATCATCAGTGTATTTAATGCCCCTCGCTTCATAACTTTAGAACAAGCGGAACTCCTTCCCTCGCTTCTTCATACGAGCGGTATTTCTATCCTCGCTTCGTATGGTAAACCTCGCCTCCATGTGCAAGCGAGCCTCCCCCCTCCCGCTCCACATTTTTAGCGGTATAAGCGGTAAGCATTAAAATCATCACAGTGATAACCCTGACTCGTGGAATACACACCATTTATTCCACAACATACACATGCAAGAACAATGCATAACAACATGTATCATACTCATAATGCACAACTTTGCATCTATCATATGTCAAATAATGAATATATAATACATGTTACCGTTGGGATTCCCGTACGTCGCTTACGTACCTTTCCAAAATATCGTGTGTTGCAGGACTCTATCCCCTGCGTTGTGTAGCTATCTGTGAAGGCTCTACACCAGTGTACAACACAATATTAGATGCCAATTCAAGAATCATTGACAAAATTCTTCAAAATAAATCAATTAAAAATATTTGCCAAGATTCTGCCTCTCTCAATCGATCGGCACCAAAATATCGATCGATCGAGAAAACATGTAAAACAGTGCCCAAGCACACTGCCTCGATCAATCGATCTGAAGGAAATATTGATCGATCGAAAGTTTCACCGACGATCGGTATTTCCTTCGATCGATCGGTCCCTGACTTTCAAAACTTATACCAATCGTTCTGCCTCGCTCGATCGATGGGAACTAAAATCTCGATCGATCGAGCACTCTGAAAAATCGGGATTTCCCAGATTTTCGAGCACTCACCTTCAAAGCAAGCAACCCATTTCATAACACATAAAACTTGCCCAAACAAACATGCTAGGAACTTCAAAAAACTTCTATGTAAGCACGTAAATCAAAGGTTCACAAAACCTAAGCTAGCATGCATCATAACATCCTCATAAACTTTGATCTCATCCAATTTACAGAAAACAGGGCAACCCAGATTTTCGAGCATCCCTTTTTATACCAACAAATCCACCCAATTAAACATGCATCATGCTCAAATAAACATGCTAGAGGCTTCATAAAAACACCATGAATGTACTTGAATCGAAGGTTTAATAAAACCTAAGCTAGCATGCCATTTTCACACCAATAAAAACATGAACTTAAACAAAACTTAAACCAAAACAGAACATGGTTTCTCACCCTCTTTTGCTCCGATTTTTGCAAGGTTTCCAAGCAATAAAGTGGTAAATCTCCTCCATCTAATTGCTTAGCAGCTGCTGGACGAAAAATGGGGGTGAAGATTGGGGGAGAAGAGATGATGGAGATTGAGTGGTGGGAGATTAAAGTAATGGGTATGGGCAGCTGATTGGTATGGGTTGGGGGGTGGTTGGGTGTTGGGTGGTGTGATGTGTTATGTTTTGGTCCCGGTATTTAGCACGATGTATTAAAATATCCTCACATGATATTTTATAGTATTTAATCAATAAAATACTTCAATTTCCAATTAACATGCTTCACCAAAACAAATAACACCCATCCCAAATAATCATGCCATAACCAAAATTCCCAACATATAACACATGCACCCTGAAATGCATTTCCCCAATATAATTAATTCAACCCAATGAATCAATGCCATAATCTTCATAACATAATTAATGTTTAAAATCACATAAACATTTCGGGGATATCACACTCCACTTCTAATTTTCAATTAAGATCATAGGAGTTATTTGAACTTTTAAAGCGCAATAGAAGCTTACTCCCTTGAGGGTGGGAAACAGTATAAGCTATCAACAAGGTGGTCGATGTGGGATTTTGAATTGATGCCGAATTGGGGTTATTATGTGCCTAAGCACATGCCAATCGATTTGTATTAAGCTCAATAGGGTAACTAAAGATAAAATGATGTCATTTGGTGGCTTCAAAGGCTCAAAAGATCAAAAAAATTGCCTAAATCATTCCTAAGCCACATATGTCTGTATTTCGCCTCAAAGGTTACTATAGTAAATTCTATATTACTCTCAATTCACAAATAACTTACATGATTTGACCAATATGCTCAGATTGCATCTGAAAACCATGGTAATATCAGAAAAAATTTTGAATGAGATTCTAAAAGATATTGCAAACAATTCAATCCTCATTCTTTTATACTTAAGCTCAAAGGGGCTATTATGGCAATTTTCTATCAATGAATCAAGGCCCAAATTATCAAGAATTGCCTATATCACTTTGTGTTCGTTCAAATCAACATTGATTAATCAAATGGTCATGGTCTCTAGTGCATGAATATGTGAGAACTCAAGAGCAACGTGAAAACATGAAAATTTTAAAATTTTCAACAAGTCAACTCAATTTTTCATCATTGGCCTCAACTGACTCGTAATACAACTTATGACACTCAAAACTCAACAGACTCTAAATCAAGAAAAACCAAACAAAATAAGGAAAACAAACAACATAAGCAACAGAAATCTAAATAGTTTGAACAGTTCAAAGTACCCCCCTAAACTTAGAAATGTGCATTGTCCTCAATGCACACACAGGAAGAAATAAATAGAACGATGCACATACATAAGCGATGACCGTCATTGGTCATCGTCATCCATATTTTCGGGGGGTGGGTGTGCAAAAGGTGATGGCTGGAAAGTCGGCGGCTGTGCAAATGCTCGATGAGGAAACTCCTGAGCGAGGGCCGATGTGAAGTCCACGACAAAGTTCATGTAGGTGTCTTGGCGCTGCTGGAACGCCTCTTGGCGCTGCATGTCTGCCTCATGACTTTGGTAGAAATCGGCCCATTCGTTAGCTTGAGCCGCTACACTTTGCTCCAAATCTGTGAGTCGGTGAACAAGAGTGGGAAGGTCCGGGAGTGGTTCAGATTCATCCGGTTGTGGCCTGGAAGCCCCGGCTTGGCTAGAAGATGGGGGGCGTCGCCTCCGAGCATGTCTAGTCAACATTATCGGCTTTTGAATTTTCAATCGCTCTTTTTCAGGGCCCCATCGCACCCCCGCATAGTAGCACATATCAGTAATAAGCATGGGGTGTGGGAAGCCCAAAGTCGTTGCCCCCTGCAAGCAAACTCGATAGAGAACTGGAGAAAAAGCCCCAAATCAATAGACATCCCAGTCATAATAGCATATAGCAATAAAGCTCTGTCCTTGGTGACATCAGTGGCATGCAGAGCCGGCTTAAGGCGTGCCTTGATGAAGGCGAACCATAACTTCTCGGTGGCTTTCAGTGCCGAGGCTTGAAAATTGACGAATTTGTCTTGATTCATTCTCCAGCGGGCATTGGGGCCACACAACCTCAAAATTACTTCATTATAGTCAATGGTTCCGTTGACAAAGGTGGTGTACACATCATCATCCACATCATGTATCTCAAAAAGCGTGCTGATTGTGTGGCGGTCAAACGCCACCATATGTCCACGAACCAAGACCTTAAACTCCTCATGGCGCACTGAGAGGTTGGCATAGAATTCCCGGACGACCGGTTGCACGGCATCATTAGGCTCCTTTATAAATTCACCCCACCCACGAGCTATTGCATTTTGGATGATGGGGTGTCGGGGCTCCGCTAAATCAAACCCACACTCGTTAATCCAAGGCCGAGCTAATTATGTCTTATAATTGGCCTCAGCATCCATATTCCAATATTTTTGGGTGTCAAACGACCCCGATGAAGCGGCGGGTTCTTTTCCTTTGGAAGTGCTCCCTTTTGGCTTCTTGTTGGGTGCCATTTATACTTCCAATCAACCAACGCAACAATAACCCAACTTGGCTAAGGCACTCCCACAACAACACTCCAATACCACAATTCACCAAAATTCGCACCCCAAGTCAAATTCACAACAATAATCACATGCACTTCAACTTCACATCTATATACAATAAAATATGTCCATCTTTGCTTGCACAATCTCAATAATCATTAAGGAGTAAGACTTACCCAACCTTAGATGAAGAATTTTGAATTTTTGTGTTGGAGAAGCAAGAACTCTTAGCAACCCCTAAACTTGCTTCCTTGCACCAATAAACTTCCAAAATCCTGCAATTAATCGACAAAAATATGGACTTTAGAGGTTGGATAGCTTAATAAAGAGAGATTGAAGGGAAAAGGTTGGGAATTGAAGAATTGAGGGAAGGAGGCGTGAGTTAGGGTTCGAGGAGATGAAGAAATTCTGAAAAATGATTCGCAGATTCAGAGTTAAAACATGCGAGGCGTAATTACGCCGCATGAGAGGCGTAACTACGCCTCGCCTTCGGCTTTTAATTTTTTTTAAAAAATGGTAGGCGTAACTACGCCAAAAACAGGCGTAGTTACGCCTACGCTATGGCAATTTGTATTTTCTGAAAATTTGACAGGCGTAATTACGCCACAAAGAGGCGTAGTTACGCCTGTGCTACGGCATCTCAAAATTACAAAATATTTTTCAGGCGTATTTACGCCTTATAAGGCGTAAATACGCCACCTTTTTTTTTTAAATCAAATAAAATAAAATAAAAATAAAACAAAGGACACATATTTGGGTTGCCTCCCAAAAAGTGCTTAGTTTATAGTCCTCAGCCCGACTGTCTGCTATTCCTTCACTTATGCTCGCTCAGATGAACCTGGTCCACGTCTCTTACTTCTTCCCCAAAATAATGCTTCAAACGCTGCCCATTTGCTTGAAATGTGTGACCGTCATCACATTTCAGTTCAATTGCTCCATATGGGGTCACTTTTTCAATAGTGAACGGCCCAGACCATCGTGCCTTCAACTTTCCTGGAAATAGTCGGAGACGAGAGTTATATAGAAGCACTTTCTGACCAGGAATAAAGTCTCTTCTCACGATTTGCTTGTCATGCCAATTCTTCGTTCGCTCCTTGTAAATTTTAGCATTTTCGTACGCTTCATTGCGAAACTCATCCATCTCAGTGAGCTGTAGCAACCGTTACTCACCAGCAGCCTTCAAATCAAATTCAGCTTCTTTATGGCCCAGAAAGCCCGATGTTCCAACTCTACCAGTAAGTGGCATGCTTTCCCAAAGACTAGACGATATGGGGACATCTCTATGGGAGTTTTGAATGCAGTTTGGTATGCCCATAATGCATCATCCAATTTCAGAGCCCAATCCTTTTGGGATCGCATACGGGAAGGTCTAGATCAAGACCCGATGGCAAGGAACATCATGGACTTTGCTAGGGAAGGCAAAACCCGACGCTTTTGGATTCGAGATGGCTTGCTATTCACTAAGGGAGACCGCCTCTTTGTGCCCAAGTGGGGACATTTGCCACGGGCTACACAGGGAGCAGCCCCGCAGCATACACATTGCCAAGTCCATACAGGAGGAGACTGACTTGGCTCGAGCATCATTGAACAAAGCCGCCAAAAAGATGAAGAAGTGGGCAGATCTTAAGCGACGAGCGGTCGAGTTCAAGGAAGGGGACCTAGTAATGGTGAAGCTACTACCGCAACAGTTCAAGTCATTGCAACCAGTACACAAGGGGTTGATACGTAGATATGAAGGCCCCTTTCGCATCGAGCGGCGTATAGGCACGGTGTCTTATCGACTACAACTGCCGCCAAAGTTAAAGATCCATCCAGTATTTCATGTGAGTCAGTTGAAGCCATATCATGCAGACATGGAGGATCCAAGCCGTGGGACATCACATCGGGCGCCAACTGCTGTGGTCACATCATATGACAAAGGCGTGGAGGAGATTTTGGCGAACCGAGTGGTACGTTAAAGAGGAGTTCCCCCATACACCGAGTACTTCGTGCGATGGAAGGGTCTACCCGAGGCAGAATCTAGCTGGGAGCACGAAGACCACTTGTGGCAGTTTGCACACAAAATTAAGGAGTTCTGCGATATTCAGGCGACGAGGGCGTCGCCAATTTAGGTGGGGGAGAATGTCACGACCCGCAACTTTCTAGAAGATTACGGCATACATTGGAGAGGCTTTGGGACATCCGGAAGCTCCCGGAAGCTTGAAGGACACTTTGGAGCACCCCAGAAGATTCTAGACATCCCTTGTACATTCTTTTGTAGGTCATTCTAGAACCTTATAGAAACATAGAAGCATGTAGAAGCTTGTAGATGTGTGGAACATCCTAGAAGGTAATTTCTAGCCATTAGATCAAATTGATCATCACCGTCCATTGAGGAGGTGAACTTGTATATATAGGGGTGAGGAGTTCATTTGTAACCATCAAGTTTTCAATCAAGTATTCAAGCATACAAAGCATTCTCTCAAGCTCTCTTTGTGTTCTTTCTCTTTCTAGCACTTTAGAAACCAACTCGGGAGGAAGGCTGACTTGCTAGCAACGCGGGGTTACTAGTCAAGTGCCGCACGGGTTCGAAAAAGTCTAGGTGAAAGCTCTCATCCCATGACATAATGGTCTCCAACCTCTTCTGTTGTGTTTTAATTCAGATCCGGATATTTATTAATTTGATGCATATACTTATTCTTAAGATTGGAGATTAAAGTGTAGAAATAGAATAAATTTGCCTCTAAATTTAGTTGGAGTGGTTTGTGGACATGGAACAACATTATGTCTTGACAGCCTTAATATTGTTATACAATATTACAAAAATCTTCTAATCTCACACTTAACAATTCCCATGCTTTCTTTTGGATGGAACATGGTGATTCCCAATTGGCAAGAGTGATCTTAAAACCAATTTACATCTTCGAAAATACAATACAATCTAAAATGTCGTTGGGCTTAATTTGACAAAATTAAAAAAACAACAATATAGTTTAAAAGCTTAAGGCAAGTGACAATATCATAATAATTAAGTTGGTTTATTTCAATCAGGATCTTTGTTTTAATAAACTAAATGAGTTTTATTGCTTGGTGATTGAGTGTTTCTATTTTTTGTTCTTTGTCTCAACCGTTGTTCTTTGTCTTCACTTTTCAAGAATAATATTGTTCTTTGTGATTTCTTGAAGCGTGACTTACTCTATGTGTTCATTGATGGTAAACTAATGCTAGAACCCATGGAAATTTGCACTATGTAAATTTCATTTCCATGCTGTTATTTTATTTATTTTCCTTAGGCAATACCATTAAATTTCTTTGATTTTCCGAGGGAGACCTACTTTCTTGTAGTGAGACCTACTTACAGGGAACCAAATAAGTTTGTTGCTGTTTGTCACAAGTATATTGTGTTGTGCGGGCTATATGCCTTGCAATGGCCGCTGTGGTGAGAGTCGTTACCCAAATTTTGCCTCACTATCATTTATTCTCTGTTTTTTACATGATTATTAAATGTTATTGATGGGCAATGTTAAACTGCTATTTCTGTAAATTGCACAACGTGTTAACTAGGGTGCATTCTCACAAGGAATGAATTATGGTTACTCTCAGGTACCTTCTATCGTATTCCTGAATGATGTGATTATTTGATCAATGATTTAGGTTGAAGGGATATTCATGAATGATGATTTGATCTCATGATGATCTTATATTGTTTGTTCTTTTGTTTATCTAGTTTATTTATTTGATGCAATTTTTGATGCTTGCTTCAGTGCAATTTGTACTGGATTGCTTATTGTTTCGTTCCTATTGATAGCTATTATTGGTGATATTACTCTAGCTGGTGGGATCCCAAAGCTTGAAAAGAGTCGAATGGAGCAAGAATATCTAGATAGTATGTGTGAACTACTTGGTAGATGTCCAAGAGGATGACTTTGATAGTTTGCGTGAACCACTTGAAACGATTGCAATAACTTTGATAATTGTACTAACTTTTATTCAACTTTATTTTAATTTTACTAGTTTTTTTGTAATTTATGCTTTAACATTGGATATAATATTGGGACAGGTTTCATGATTTTAAGTTAATACAGTTATTTGCTTTTAATTTGTTTTTATATGTATAAGCACGAAAAACGAAGGAAAAAAAAACAGCTTTTAGGTTATTGTGTTGCAATTAAGTGTGGTGTGTTTGAAATATATATAGTACACTTTTGTTTTCATGACGTTTGTTTAAAGCGTTATGTAGGAGGGTGTTTCAATATGTATGTATGTTATAGTGACGCTTTAAAGCGACGTGAATATTGTCTTTTCGTGATTATTTCAAGCGTCACTATCTACATACATATTGAAACACTCACCTACGCGACGCCTCAAGCAAGCGTCACTAAACGTAAAAGCGTCACTATAACCACATTTCACGACGCTTTTTAGTGTCACTAAAGTTGATTTTTCCACTAGTGCCGCGTGATCAAAGTTATTGTGTGCATTTATGGTGAATAGCAGGTGCAAATTTCTCGTGCACATTCTCGTCGGGCCATGATCGTGGCAGTTCACGTACCCCTAGCTGGATGATACAATTGTTATTATTATTTTTGTTATTACAATTATTTATTATTGCAAACACGTACATGTACCTCGAAGCAGAACAACTCATTCCGAAGATGTGTACCCTGAGCCTTATTATTATTATTATCATTATTATTATTATTCGTGTACATTTATTCAAAAGTAATATCAATGTTAGATCATGCCCTTAGATCATGCCAATATTAGATCAAGCCAATGTCAGATCATGACAGGTTTAGATCATGTCAGTGTTAGATCAGGCGAGAGTTAGATCATGCAAATGTGGCCATCCTAATGCTAGATAATGCCCAGTTTAGATCATGCCCATATTAGGTCATGCCAATGTTAGATCAAGCAAAGCTTACATCATGACAAGTTTAGATCATGCCCATATTAGATCAGGCGAGGGTAGATCATATCATGTTCTGTCATTCCGGTGTTTGATCATGCCAAAGTTAGATCTTGCCAAGGTTAGGTCTTGCCAAGATTAAGTCATGCCAAGGTTAGGTCATACCCAGATTAGGTCATGCCAATGATATGACATGATTTAAACATGTCACGATGTAACATTGGCTTGATCTAACATTGGCCTGACCTAACCTTGGCATGACCAAATCTGGACATGACCTAACCTAATCTGGGCATGACTTAACCTTGGCATGATCTAACTTTGGCATCATCTAACATTGGCATGACCTAATATTGGAATGATCTAACATTGTCATCATCTAACACTGACATGGCCTAACATTAGCATGATCTGACCCTCCTCAGATATAAAACTGACATGATCTAAATCTGTCATGATCTAATCTGGGCATGACCTAACCTTGGCATGACCTAATCTGGGCATGATCAAATCTTGGCCTGATCTAACATGAAGTTTTTATGCTTTTTACCCTAAATTAATATATTGACAAATTTAAAATAAATGCATTGAATGATGAGCAGCCCGAATTAAATGAAAATTAATTGTAATGGCAGAAAAACTTCAATTATTAATACTGAATCAATAGCATTATTAAATTAAAAGAAAAATTATAATTACCTATGCTTATTTATTTATTTTATCAGATTACCTATTACTAATTGAATGGCCAAATTGAATAATTAAAATCCAAAATTTAATTATGAATTTAAATATATAATTAATCAGAAAAGTTGAGCAACTCAAATGGGGATTTAATTAATTATTGAAGTGTGAAATGTCATTTGACTATTAAAAGGATAAACATTTGAAGGCTAAATTTGATTACATTGTAATGATTATTAGAATTTTAATACGATAAGTATTAGGTTTTATATTACAGTAAAAGATTAATCATTGCTTTGATTTCTCTGGTCATTATTTTGTACTTTGAGGAAATAAATTCAGGAGGAAATGACAATAACCCATAAATATCCAAATCTAATGCAGATATTTAAGGATATGTTCAAACTATTTTGGTTCAAGCACAAGCTGAAAGATCTCATCTCTCTTGCGTGTTTGCTTGCTTTCTTACGTGAATTTGCAGAGTAAACAACATGTGCTGAAAAATTCACATCCTAACATCAGGGGCAAGGCTGCTGAAGTTGTTAGCATTATTGTGCAGAATAATCCAAAGAGTCAGCAGTTAGTCATGGAAGCTAATGGTCTCCAACCTCTTCTGTTGTGTTTTAATTCAGATCCGGATATTTATTAATTTGATGCATATACTTATTCTTAAGATTGGAGACTAAAGTGTAGAAATAGAATAAATTTGCCTCTAAATTTAGTTGGAGTGGTTTGTGGACATGGAACAACATTATGTCTTGACAGCCTTAATATTGTTATACAGTATTACAAAAATCTTCTAATCTCACACTTAACAATTCCCATGCTTTCTTTTGGAAGGAACATGGTGATTCCCAATTGGCAAGAGTGATCTTAAAACCAATTTACATCTTCGAAAATACAATACAATCTAAAATGCCGCTGGGCTTAATTTGACAAAATTAAAAAAGAAAATAATATAGTTTAAAAGCTTAAGGCAAGTGACAATATCATAATAATTAAGTTGGTTTATTTCCATCAGGATCTTTGTTTTAATAAACTAAATGAGTTTTATTGCTTGGTGATTGAGTGATTCTATTTTTTGTTCTTTGTCTCAACCGTTGTTCTTTGTCTTCCCTTTTCAAGAATAATATTGTTGTTCTTCGTGATTTCTTGAAGCGTGACTTACTCTATGTGTTCATTGATGGTAAACTAATGCCATAACCCATGGAAATTTGCATTGGGTAAATTTCATTTCCATGCTGTTATTTTATTTATTTTCCTTAGTGAATACCATTAAATTTCTTTATTTTCAGAGGGAGACCTACTTTCTTGTAGTGAGACCTACTTGCAGGGAACCAAATAAGTTTGTTGCTGTTTGTCACAAGTATATTGTGTTTTGCGGGCTATATGCCTTGCAATGGCCGCTGTGGTGAGAGTCGTTACCCCAAATTTTGCCTCATTATCATTTATTCTCTGTTTTTTACATGATTATTAAATGTTATTGATGGGCAATGTTAAACTGTTATTTCTGTTAATTGCACAACTTGTTAACTAGGGTGCATTCTCACAAGGAATGAATTATGGTTACTCTCAGGTACCTTCTATCGTATTCCTGAATGATGTGATTATGTGATCAATGATATACGTTGAAGGGATATTCATGAATGATGATTTGATCTCATGATTATCTTATATTGTTTGTTCTTTTGTTTGTCTCGTTTATTTATTTGATGCAATTTTTTATGCTTGCTTCAGTGCAATTTATACTGGATTGCTTATTGTTTCATTCCTATTGATAGCTATTATTGGTGATATTACTCTTGCTGGTTGGATCCCAAATCTTGAAAAGAGTCGAATGGAGCAAGAATATCTAGATAGTATGTGTGAACTACTTGGTAGATGTCCAAGAGGATGACTTTGATAGTTTGTGCGAACTGCTTGAAACGATTGCAATAACTTTGATAATTGTACTAACTTTTATTCAACTTTATTTTAATTTTACTAGTTTTTTGTAATTTATGCTTTAACACTGGATATAATTTTTTGACAGGTTTCATGATTATAAGTTAATACAGATTTTTGCATTTAATTAGTTTTTATATGTATAAGCCCGAAAAATGAAGGAAAAAAAAACAGCTTTTAGGTTATTGTGTTGCAATTAAGTGTAGTGTGTTTGAAATATATATAGTACACTTTTGTTTTCATGACGTTTGTTTAAAGCGTTATGTAGGTTGGTGTTTCATTATGTATGTATGTTATAGTGATGCTTTAAAGCGACGTGAATATGGTCTTTTCGTGACTATTTCAAGCGTCACAATCTACATACCTATTGAAACACTCACATACGCGACGCCTCAAGCAAGCGTCACTAAACGTAAAAGCGTCACTATAACCACATTTCGAGACGCTTTTTAGTGTCACTAAAGTCGATTTTTCTACTAGTGCCGCGTGATCAAAGTTATTGTGTGCATTTACGGAGAATAGAAGGTGCAAATTTCTCTTGCACATTCTCGTCGGGCCATGATCGTGGCAGTTCACGTACCCCTAGCCGGATGATACAATTGTTATTATTATTTTTGTTATTACAATTATTTATTATTATTACAAACAAGTACATGTACCTCGAAGCAGAACAACTCATTCCGAAAATGTGCACCCCGAGCCTTATTATTATTATTATTATACGTGTACATTTATTCAAAAGTAATATCAATGTTAGATCATGCCCTTAGATCATGCCAATATTAGATCAAGCCAATGTCAGATCATGACAGGTTTAGATCATGTCAGTGTTAGATCAGGCGAGAGATAGATCATGCAAATGTTAGGCCATGCTAATGCTAGATAATGCCCAGTTTAGATCATGCCCATATTAGGTCATGCCAATGTTAGATCAAGCAAAGATTACATCATGACAAGTTTAGATCATGCCCATATTAGATCAGGCGAGGGTTAGATCATACCATGTTCTGTCATTCAAGTGTTTGATCATGCCAAGGTTATGTCATGCCAAGATTAAGTCATGCCAAGGTTAGGTCATACCCAGATTAGCTCATGCCAATGTTATGACATGATTTAAACATGTCACGATGTAACATTGGCTTGATCTAACATTGGCCTGACCTAACCTTGGCATGACCAAATCTGGACATGACCTAACCTTGGCATTACCTAATCTGGGCATGACTTAACCTCGGCATGATCTAACTTTGGCATCATCTAACATTGGCATTACCTAATTTTGGAATGATCTAATATTGTCATCATCTAACACTGACATGACCTAAAATTAGCATGATCTGACCCTCGTCTGATATAAACCTGACATGATCTAAATCTGTCATGATCTAACTTGGCATGACCTAACCTTGGCGTGACCTAATCTGGGCATGATCAAATCTTGGCCTGATCTAACATGAAGTTTTTATGCTTTTTACCCTAAATTAAATATATTGACAAATTTAAAATAAATGCATTGAATAATGAGCAGCCCAAATTAAATGAAAATTAATTGTAATGGCAGAAAAACTTCAATTATTAATACTGAATCAATAGCATTATTAAATTAAAAGAAAAATTATAATTACCTATTACCTATTACTAATTGAATGGCCAAATTGAATAATTAAATCCAAAATTTAATTATGAATTTAAATATATAATTAATCAGAAAAGTTGAGCAACTCAAATGGGGATTTAATTATTGAAGTGTGAAATGTCATTTGACTATTAAAAGGATAAACATTTGAAGGCTAAATTTGATTACATGGTAATGATTATTAGAATTTTAATACGATAAGTATTAAGTTTTATATTACAGTAAAAGATTAATCATTGCTTTGAATTTTCTGGTCATTATTTTGTACTTTGTAGTATATTAAGAAGTTGAATTTCAAATTGGAGGAAATAAATTCAGGAAAAAATGACTATAACCCATAAATATCCAAATCTAATGCAGATATTTAAGGATATGTTCAAACTATTTTGGTTCCAGCACAAGCTGAAAGATCCCATCTCTCTTGCGCGTTTGCTTGCTTTCTTACATGCATTTGCAGAGTAAACAACATGTGCTGAAAAATTCACATCCTAACATCAGGGGCAAGGCTGCTGAAGTTGTTAGCATTATTGTGCAGAATAATCCAAAGAGTCAGCAGTTAGTCATGGAAGCTAATGGTCTCCAACCTCTTCTGTTGTGTTTTAATTCAGATCCGGATATTTATTAATTTGATGCATATACTTATTCTTAAGATTGGAGACTAAAGTGTAGAAATAGAATAAATTTGCCTCTAAATTTAGTTGGAGTGGTTTGTGGACATGGGACAACATTATGTCTTGACAGCCTTAATATTGTTATAAAAGTTTACAAAAATCTTCTAATCTCACACTTAACAATTCCCATGCTTTCTTTTGGATGGAACATGGTGATTCCCAATTGGCAAGAGTGATCTTAAAACCAATTTACATCTTCGAAAATACAATACAATCTAAAATGTCGCTGGGCTTAATTTGACAAAATTAAAAAAGAAAATAATATAGTTTAAAAGCTTAAGGCAAGTGACAATATCATAATAATTAAGTTGGTTTACTTCCATCAGGATCTTTGTTTTAATAAACTAAATGAGTTTTATTGCTTGGTGATTGAGTGATTCTATTTTTTGTTCTTTGTCTCAACCGTTGTTCTTTGTCTTCACTTTTCAAGAATAATATTGTTGTTCTTCGTGATTTCTTGAAGCGTGACTTACTCTATGTGTTCATTGATGGTAAATTAATGCCAGAACCCATGGAAATTTGCATTGGGTAAATTTCATTTCCATGCTGTTATTTTATTTATTTTCCTTAGGGAATACCATTAAATTTCTTTGATTTTCCGAGGGAGGCCTACTTTCTTGTAGTGAGACCTACTTGCAGGAAACCAAATAAGATTGTTGCTGTTTGTCACAAGTATATTGTGTTGTGCGGGCTATATGCCTTGCAATGGCCGCTGTGGTGAGAGTCGTTACCCCCAAATTTTGCCTCACTATCATTTATTCTTTTTTTTACATGATTATTAAATATTATTGATCGGCAATGTTAAACTGCTATTTCTGTTAATTGCACAACTTGTTAACTAGGGTGCATTCTCACAAGGAATGAATTATGGTTACTCTCAGGTACCTTCTATCGTATTCCTGAATGATGTGATTATGTGATCAATGATTTAGGTTGAAGGGATATTCATGAATGATGATTTGATCTCATGATTATCTTATATTGTTTGTTCTTTTGTTTATCTTGTTTATTTATTTGATGCAATTTTTGATGCTTGCTTCAGTGCAATTTGTACTGGATTGCTTATTTTTTCGTTCCTATTGATATCTATTATTGGTGATATTACTCTTGCTGGTGGGATCCCAAAGCTTGAAAAGAGTCGAATGGAGCAAGAATATCTAGATAGTATGTGTGAACTACTTGGTAGATGTCCAAGAGGATGACTTTGATAGTTTGTGCGAACTACTTGAAACGATTGCAATAACTTTGATAATTGTACTAACTTTTATTCAACTTTATTTTAATTTTACTAGTTTTTTGTAATTTATGCTTTAACATTGGATATAATTTTGTGACAGGTTTCATGATTTTAAGTTAATAAAGATTTTTGCTTTTAATTTGTTTTTATATGTATAAGCACGAAAAATGAAGGAAAAAAACAGCTTTTAGGTTATTGTGTTGCAGTTAAGTGTAGTGTGTTTGAAATATATATAGTACACTTTTGTTTTCATGACGTTTGTTTAAAGCGTTATGTAGGTGGGTGTTTCAATATGTATGTATGTTATAGTGACGCTTTAAAACGACGTGAATATGGTATTTTCGTGACTATTTCAAGCGTCACTATCTACATACCTATTGAAACACTCACCTACGCGACGCCTCAAGCAAGCGTCACTAAACGTAAAAGCGTCACTATAACCACATTTCGCGACGCTTTTTAGTGTCACTAAAGTCGATTTTTCTACTAGTGCCGTGTGATCAAAGTTATTGTGTGCGTTTATGGTGAATAGCAGGTGCAAATTTCTCGTGCGCATTCTCGTCGGGCCATGATCGTGGCAGTTCACGTACCCCTAACAGGATGATACAATTGTTATTATTATTTTTGTTATTACAATTATTTATTATTATTACAAACACTTACATGTACCTCGAAGGAGAACAACTCATTCCGAAGATGTGTACCCCGAGTCTTATTATTATTATTCGTGTACATTTATTCAAAAGAAATATCAATTTTAGATCATGCCAATATTAGATCAAGCCAATGTCAGATCATGACAGGTTTAGATTATGTCAGTGTTAGATCAGGCGAGAGTTAGATCATGCTAATGTTAGGCCATCCTAATGCTAGATAATGCCCAGTTTAGATCATGCCCATATTAGGTAATGCCAATGTTAGATCAATCAAAGCTTACATCATGACAAGTTTAGATCATGCCCATATTAGATCAGGCGAGTGTTAGATCATACCATGTTCCGTCATTCCAGTGTTTGATCATGCCAAAGTTAGATCATGCCAATGTTAGGTCATGCCAAGATTAAGTCATACCCAGATTAGGTCATGCCTATGTTATGACATGATTTAAACATGTCACGATGTAACATTGGCTTGATCTAACATTGGCATGACCAAATCTGGACATGACCTAACCTTGGCATAACCTAATCTGGGCATGACTTAACCTTGGCTTGATCTAACTTTGGCATCATCTAACATTGGCATGACCTAATATTGGAATGATCTAACATTGTATAATCTAACACTGACATGATCTGACCATCGTTTGATATAAAACTGACATGATCTAAATCTGTCATGATCTAACATGGGCATGACCTAATCTGTGCATGATCAAATCTTGGCCTGATCTAACATGGAGTTTTTATGCTTATAAGCACCATCGAGGCAGTAAAGCACTCGTATCATTAAACTCAAAAGACCAGGCATGTGTCTATTGTTAACAACACGTCGTGAAAATAAAATCAAATGCAATTTTTTTAAAATAAAAATATTTAACCTTTTTCGATTAATTAACACGTGTTTTAAAAATAGAAACTGATAGATGGCTTATTTTATTAAAATAACTATATAACATAAAAGAAACATAATTATTGAATTAGACCTTAGGCTTTAATAAATCGAGAAATTTTTGGAAATGACTTTAAAGCAAAAAAAAATTAAAAAATGATCTTCCCAAGTGTTAATCGGTTTTCTTTTTTTAAAAAAATTGCACTTGGTTCACTTCTCAAACTACTTTCTCCTTTATTTTTTAAATTAGTTATGACATGTAAAAATATTAAATTGATGTGCTAAAGCCATGCTCACCTCATTAAGTGATCAACTAATTAAATAATTAATACGTTAATTATTTAATTGGATTACATGTATACTTTATTATATTAATTTAATGGTCAAGTTTACGATGCATTGTATATGTTTTTTTTTTAGAAAACGAATATGTTTTTTAATATATGTAACGATCATTGGATTATGAAATTTATATATGCATTTTATATTAATTTAAAGATTCTTTTATATTATAATCTATTTGTCTTTACTTTAATTCCCAAAGACCTCATGCATGACATAATCTATCTATAAATATACAATAGTTACACTTTTGCACCGTACAAGACTGAGTGCTAGTGATCAATCTATTTGGTCTTTCGTTCTTTACATTCTTAAGGTCTATATGATTTGTTCTGTTCATTACTTCTTATGTGAGTGACAACTAATTATCTTCATTGCTAAAACATAGTACTCATAATATTTACGATTTTTCTAATTAACAATTCAAATTGGACCTGGTACCAGGGATGTGTAATATGTGGTCTTGGTTGCAATCTTCCTATGAACCAGGTAATTTTTTCGACAGATAAACGTTTCAAGAGCTCTGCATTGTGCTGTAGCAGCAAAGCTTACCACGGGTGATGGTGAAATTAAAAAAAAAAAATAGAGAGAGATCATAAAAACTAAAAAAAAAACAAAATAAAACTAATCCGTTTAAGCAACAGTTTCTTTGTGTCAATGCTGATAAGCTTAGCCAATACTGAATGAGATAAACATCCAGAAAAGAGAGATAATACTGCAAAGTTAACACATTGATGTGAATAGAACCAAGAAGCAAGGAAAAATTGAACACCACAGCCACAGCCACAGCCACAACAAGTTGAGCAGAAACAAGGACTTATAGGCAAGTCAACTTTGAAAGTCATAAGCACTTCAACTATCACTTTTCCTTATTCAGCTCCAAGAGTATTAACTGAGGAAACAAAAAGAAAAAATGTACTGAAAACCAACCACCTTACTGCCGTCACAAGATTCCTCTTTTTGATGCAAAATATCAAAAGGCTCGACCAGTAGTTGGATAGGAAGTTGAAATCCTGAAACCATGAAATATGCATCTATTAGATTCTATTATCCAAATTATTCGGTTATGTATTTCACAAATTATTTCTCAAATTATTGACAATTTGATTATATTATATCTAACTTTTGAGAACGCAAACACAATTCATTGTTGGCAAACTGCATCACGAAAATGGACTGGTAAGGTTACGAGTGCGGAATCAATCTGAGAATTTAAAACAACTAAGTTTCAACCTCTTAAACGGCTTACTAAGGATTTGAAATACATTTCTTTAATTGGGAAACTAAATCAAAATTGAGATTCAAAGACTTCAAATCTGCGCACATTAGCCAAATAATTTTAGTGGATTTGTATCTTGGTCAAATTCTTACATTGCATTTGAATATAGAATGATTTAAAAGATGAAATTCAAAGATATCCAAACATTTACAAAGTATCTAAATCCAAACTCAACCTTCAAAATCCATAACTGAAATAGCTGAATCCAACAACACCTAACCATAAGCAAAAGAACTTGGTGAATATGTAATATATAAACATGTCAGAGTTTCTCCTTGAATCGTTCCATAAACTTAAATTTCTCTTCAGCTTCGACTTGCTCACGGATATCAGATTTTACGACTCGATCTGGATGTAATTTAACTGAGCTCTTTTGTATGCCGCTTGTACCTGAAAAAGTAGATGGACAGATAATAATCTATTTGATGACAATATTAACTACGCTAAGTGATACGAGCACATCACCATGGCCTATCAAACTCACACTACAAAAACATAGTTCAACCCACGTACATCCTATGACTAAGCATACAAAACTCCACTTGAAGGTTGAAGTTAAATTTCAAATCCATGCTGTGGTTTTCAAAGTAATTCAAGTTTCATAAGAAAACAATAAATCAGATTATGTGACATAAATCATTCAAAAAGCAACTGATTTAAAAAGCGAAAATTATGTATTTTTTCTACACAAATATATCATTAAAAACCATGTATATATAGCTAACATTGTTGAAAAACTTTCAATCAGAGTGAAACTAAAATGATGTATGACAACTCACCACCATCTGTATGCACAAGCATTTGGAAATGTAATCAAGGTAATGAGCTTGTTATACAGAGGCAACCTACCTGTTGTGGCGATGGATTAGGCCAATTCTCTATTTGGATTCCAAAAGAATGCAAAAGAGAAGCCATATTTGGGCATTTCCTTTCCAGTTCTTTGAGCTCATTTCCAACTTCAGCACGAATTACATCTTTCAAGTTCATATTTTCCTCGTGCTAGAAAGCAAGTTAATTAATCATCAGTGATACAAAGATACAATCTCTTCATACAAATTTGACTACTATACGGCACAGAAATATTTAATTAAGTGGATGAATAAAAGGAAATTTCATAACAAAATAAATCTCACAAACCTTCTTTTGAGTACTTCACAATTGCTCTAGACATTCATCTTGTCTTCTTTTGAGGGCCGTACTATTTGCTTTCCTTTTCTTGAGCAACCGACGCGAGCGTTGAGCTTCTTCAGACTAAAGAAAGAACGATAGTTGGTTGGTAACAAAATGATGTAAGTGGAAATTATATGAAGCAGGAGATACTATAAACCTTCATTTTATTGTTTGTTCCCGTTAAAGCCAACTCTTCCTCCTGGAATCTTTTGAATTCGTCAGTTTCCTTGTACTTTTCTCGTTGGCGAATTATAGAATTCTCCATATCCACCTCAGCCTCCGCCTCCGTCTCCGCCTCCTCCTCAGCCTCCGCCTCCGTATCCGCGTCAGCCTCCGCCTCCGCCTCCGCCTCCGTCTCCGCCTCCATATCCGCGTCAGCCTCCGCCTCATCCTCAGCCTCCGCCTCCGCCTCATCCTCAGCCTCCGCCTCCGCCTCCGCCTCCACTCCACTACTTTCCCCATGACACCATTTCTTGATGTCATCTCTTGATTTTTGAAACCCGGATGACATTTTGGAAATTGATTCAATAGTTTTCTTATTTCATTGACACATTCTCTGCTCAGAACATCATACTCGGAGTTCTCATCAACACCTCCTCCCTCCGCCTCCGCCACCTCCTTCGTCGCCTCAGCCTCCGTCTCAGCCTCCGCCTCAGCCTCAGCCTCCTCCTCCGCCTCCATCTCAGCCTCCGCCTTCGGATCAGCCTCCGCCTCAGCCTCAGCCTTAGCCTCCACCTCCGCCTCCGCATCTTTATCTTCATTAAATATCAAATCAAATCCTCTTGCTTTATGTGTTGCAGAATCTTCAGGCGGCGGGTTCATTCCCCTCCAACTCCGTTCCGGGTGAGACCGCATGTGTCCACATACGGACTTCAACGAAGAAAACTTCGAGGGCACTCAGTACATTTTATTGTTCCAGTACCCTTTCTTGGTGCCATCTCTTGTGGAGATTAATTCAAAAAATTATGTGACGTGTTTTCTTCTAAGAACTGATATCATACTCAGAATTAGATACTTGTCATGTTCATGTAATGTAATAGAAGCGTGGGAACAATAAAAATAAAACATAATACAAATATATTTAAATTTTAAAATCTAATCGACACAAACACCAAAAATGTCAAAAAAATTACTCATTAGGGATTAGTACTGATATATTACAAAATTAAATTTACCCAAGATTAATTATATCCAGTCTCCACAAATAATGAAAAATATCATGACTAAATATAAATCTACTCAAACAACAAGAGAACATGATTAAAAGAAGAAACATGATTAAAAAGAGAATAAACTGAGTCATAACGCTGCGTGAATAGATATAAATTTTAGGTGGATAGATATAATCAATTTACAAGTATTTGATACTATATCAGATACTATAACAACTAAAATGGTTTTTGAAACGTACAACAAAGATAAATGTTCTTTTTACATAACATATGGGTGAAGTAGAATAGGTATAAACTAACCTGAAATTTGGAAGAAGTTGGCCCACTAAAGATTTGGATCGGTATGTGAGTGGCTTTGTCTTGATGATCCGTCAATATCTAAAAACTGAGATGTAGATTAAAATACTCAAGTTAATTGAAACTAAAAACACAGACATAACAATTCCATTGTAATAGATAAGAACCTATTATCAAACAACATCTAGAAAATATTGTAAGTTGGAATAGATTCTGTATAATTTTATAGAAAACGATCAGAGTAGTAAAATCAATTATCATATGAGTTATCTTGAATTAACTAAAATGTTTGATTCTGTTCCATATTTTTCCTTGCACTAAGGAAACAGTCTAGTCTTTCCAAGAAAACTATCGCTTCTTTAATAGCCTTTCTTGATTCTTGCCCACCAATTTCCACCAAACGGTCAACAATGTCATAGAACATATCAGGGATTCAGCCTATGAAGCAGAAGCTGTCTTTGAATCTCTCTTAGCAACTCACTTTCTGCAGAAGTATGGTTGGCTATGAGGAATTCGATGTGTTTCCAAAAGCATAGAAAAAGTGAAGGATGATATTAAATTGATAGAAAAGGAAGTGAAGAGGATTCATCATGATGGAAATGCAGCACATGAGCGAGCTTTCAGACTCTCGCTGGTTCCTCAAGACCACCTTTGAGGGTCTACAACACCAAAATGGTGGCACTAGACAGATGAAACTAATGGAACAACTTGTTGGAGATCGATCGATCTCGACCTCATCCCTATTGTTGGCATGGGCGGGGATTGGTAAGATCAACTGCACACTAGATTTTTTATAAGGTTCTAAGTTAACTCTTTTACATCTCTCTTCTTACGTTGTCGAACAGGTTCCACTAGATTTGCTAGTACAAACACCAATTGTATGACACTGAATAATTTTACAATGTCATTCGGCATAAATGGCTTATACGGCAATTTATGTGCTAAATAGCCAACAGCTCTTTGAAGCACTAAATATAATTCTTTGTAGCATGAAAAGTCAAGAAGCGCATGATTAATAAATATCGCAATAAATTTATTTAGTTCATCAATGGCCTTCAAAGGCTCGAGGATCTGGCTTGTATAAGTCGTCATTACAACAGTCAGATTTATGATCTCAATACTTATTGCATGAACTTCAGTGATATTTAAGCATAAAGAAGAGGCATTGACCATCATAACAAAAAGCAATAATTTGTACCTTGAGTATACACGAAGACTTCTAATGGATCCAAGATTTTCTTCAGAAAATGGGTTGATGATGAGAGTTATCTTGATTTTACTAAAGGTTTTGATTCTGTTCCATACTTCTTTCCTTGCACTAAGTAATTTTTAACAGGAATATTTGGTTCAACAAACCTCATATTCAAATATGACTAAAAAAACTAATATATAATATTTGACTACTTGATATCCTTTTTTCGAAAAAATGATTATATAGAATCCATAAGACTTGAGAGTGCCAGAATCGTTACCGGCAACTGATGGAGGTAAAGGAAAACGATCGAAGTAGTAGACGGATGAGAACACCGTTAATGGCTGAAAACCGTAATAACGATGCACCTGCAAAAACAAATCATCCGTCAAGCCTCTCCAATACCATAAACTGCACCGACATGTCTATTATATGCAGTTGATCGATCATTGTTTCATGGCAATCAGTAATAGCACTCCGTCTAGCTCGCTCATTAAAAATTCTTCCTGCAACCCCCGTCGAGTTCTAGCCATAGCAAGCAAGCCATGCTAAAGTGCGCCGATACAATCATTACGCAGATGGCAAAAAATAATGTTACCATTTGATAATTCAAACATTGAAAATGAAGGTTATTAACAGAGCTAGCCGCCGCATGATAGTGGAACACATGAGTTGTCACTGAGTGCAAAAGAAAGGCAATAATCATGAAACTAGGAATGGAAAAGGAATATACCTTGAGTATACTCTAATGGATCCAGGTTGATGATGAGATTTTTATTTTCACAGATTATGGAACTTTGCTCCTTCACAAAACACAAAGAAATGGCGTATAAAACTGCTTCCTGAAGAAGTTGGAGAAAACTGAGACGTGGGAATTTTTTTGATAATTATGCCAGTCATATATCATAACAATGCGTTGCGCCCCTATCCCTATGACCGCATATAATACAATACTTCGCTCCCCTACCTCCGTGACTCATATCAATTAATAATATTCAACTCATCCACACATGCACAATATATATTACATAAGCTCATAAGTCACTATGTACCTTATAGTTACCGTCCAAGTTGAGTTATTCCCTGTTTTCAGAGTTTCGTGAAGTACCTACGTCACAATTCTTAATTCTTCCATCAAGACAGCAAAAAGAATTCGACCAAGAAAAGTATCAACATTTGATCCAAAACAGTAAGGATTTCGAGGCAAACCAGTAGCTACATTCTGTCAATAGCAGCAGCAACAATTTTCAGTACAAAACAGCAGTAAAAACTTGATAAAATCAGCAGTAAAACTTGGTCAAAACAGTAGCAAAATTCGACCAAGAGAGTAAAGATGATTATCACAGTGCAGAAAGAAGTGGCTATGTTAACATATGAGAAACCAATAGCTTTTTTCCCCAAGAGTATGGTGGTAAAATACCAAAAAATGATATGCTACATGATCCGATTAGACACGGTTTTAAAAACAAGTATTAGTTCTCGGTTCAAAAGAGATAACCTCTAAGGCATATACCGATGCACATAGAATTAAATGGTTCCAATCGAGTACAAATAACAACGAACATTTGATGATTAAATTTGTGCAACCAATCAATTAATGATTAAACCAAGTTTAAACACAAACCCATGGAATAAAATTGATGAAACAATAACAAAAGTTGCACTGGACAATATCACATAAAATCGATTACCAAAAACGCCTAAAAACAGCTCGAAAATCGACCGTACGCCAAAGTTTTTCAAGGGGAGAAGATTACGGAAGAACAATCGAGGAGGATTGCCTACACAAACCCACGAGAATCGTCGTCCAAAGTTTCAAAGGCCGGTCTCCTCCAGTTCACAAACGAAGCAAAAGGAAGAAAATGGAAAATGTTGGTTCTCGGCTCCCTTAAAATATGGAAGAGGAAATTTCAAAGGCCAATCTCCTCCATTTCACGAAAACGAAGCAAAAGGAAGAAAATGGAAATGTTGGTTCTCGGCTCCCTTAAATTATGGAAGAGGAAATTTCAAAGGCCGGTCTCCTCCAGTTCACGAAAACGAAGCAAAAAAAGGAAGAAAATGGAAAATGTGGTTCTCCGCTCCCTTAAAATATGGAAGAGGAAATTTCAAAGGCCGGTCTCCTCCAGTTCACGAACGAAGCAAAAGGAAGAAAATGGAAAATGTTGGTTCTCGGCTCCCTTAAAATATGGAAGAGGAAATTTCAAAGGCCAATCTCCTCCAGTTCACGAAAACGAAGCAAAAGGAAGAAAAATGGAAAATGTTGGTTCTCGGCTCCCTTAAATTATGGAAGAGGAAATTTCAAAGGCCGGTCTTCCAGTTCACGAAAACGAAGCAAGGAAGGAAGAAAATGGAAAATGTTGGTTCTCGGCTCCCTTAAAATATGGAAGAGGAAATTTCAAAGGCCGGTCTCCTCCAGTTCACGAACGAAACAAAAGGAAGAAAATGGAAAATGTTGGTCTCGGCTCCCTTAAATTATGGAAGAGGAAATTTCAAAAGCCGGTCTCCTCCAGTTAACGAAAACGAAGCAAAAAGGAAAAAGGAAGAAAATGGAAAATGTTGGTTCTCGGCTCCCTAAAATATGGAACAGGAAATTTCAAAGGCCGGTCTCCTCCAGTTCACGAACGAAGCAAAAGGAAGAAAATGGAAAATGTTGGTTCTCTGCTCCCTTAAAATATGGAAGAGGAAATTTTCAAAGGCCAATCTCCTCCATTTCACGAAACAAAGCAAAAGGAAGAAAATGGAAAATGTTGGTTCTCGGCTCCCTTAAATATGGAAGAGGAAATTTCAAAGGCGGTCTCCTCCAGTTCACGAAAACGAAGCAAAAGGAAGAAAATGGAAAATGTTGGTTCTCGCTCCCTTAAAATATGGAAGAGGAAAATTTCAAAGGCCGGTCTCCTCCAGTTCACGAACGAAACGAAGCAAAAGGAAGAAAATGGAAAAATGTTGGTTCTCGGTCTCCATTAAAATATGGAAGAGGAAATTTCACAAGGCCAATCTCCTCCAGTTCACGAAAACGAAGCAAAAGGAAGAAGAAAATGGAAAATGTTGGTTCTCGGCTCCCTTAAATTATGGAAAGAGGAAATTTCAAAGGCCGGTCTCCTCCAGTTCATGAAAAAGAAGCAAAAGGGAAAGAAAAGAAAATGCGAAAAATGTTGGTTCTCGGCTCCCTTTAAAATAGGGAAGAGGAAATTTCAAAGGCCGTCTCCTCCAGTTCACGAACGAAGAAACAAAAGGAAGAAAGAAAATGGGAAAATGTTGGTTCTCGGCTCCTTAAATTATGGAAGAGGAAATTTCAAAGCCGGGTCTCCCCAGTTAACGAAACGAAGCAAAAGGAGAAATGGAAAATGTTGGTTCCGGCTCCTTAAAATATGGAAGAGGAAATTCAGGCGCGGTCTCCTCCAGTTCACGAAAACGAAGCAAAGGAAGAAAATGGAAAATGTTGGTCTCTGCTCCCTTTTAAAATATGGAAGAGGAAATTTCAAAGGCATCTCAATCTCCTCCAGTTCACGAAAACGAAGCAAAAGGAAGAAAAGGGAAAATGTTGGTCTCGGCTCCATAAAATTTATGGAAGAGGAAAATTTCAAAGGCGGTCTCCTCCAGTTCACGGAAAA